>PVKS010018399.1:0-40186 GCA_004027875.1 Aplodontia rufa
TTACAATTGAAGGGGAATCATTATCAAACAATCAAGAACAAATGTATATTCACATAGTTAGCCAAGGCTGATGCCATGCCATGGTTTCCCCTCCTTTGGTTCCCCATGGTTCTATGTTTCTCCCAAAAGAACCCCTGTGTTAAATGGACTTCTCATGGAGGTCGGAGATCTCCTTCTGAGTTGATTCCCCCATACTCCCTCCTAGTCTCCTAGATATCCTTCCTAATCCCTCCCCTGTCCCCCCCACATCTCCAGGTATCCTAGACTATTTTATTCATTCTCAGCAACTGCATAAGCTATAGGTACTATTACTGCCCCATTTCATAGATGAGGAAACTGAGACAGAAAGCTTAGGTAACTTACCCACAGTCTCAGAGCAGATAACACGAGAGGCTATATTCCTGACTATCACCATTTCCCTCCCATCACAAATTCATGACACAATAAAAGTGGCCAGTACATACTCCCCAGGAAGGAGGAGGGAAATTTGAGAAAAACAATGGTCTGTGGGTCAGAGTGGAAAGGACCAGCATGGTCATGTGATCCATCTTCCTTGTGAAGCAAAAGGGATCAGAGAGCCTCATTCATCTGTTCTGGTCTACCCAGTCTCTGCGAGTGGCTGTGTGCTTCTGCAGATCTCTCTCCACCGTAAGAGTTATAGGGATGTAGGTTCATTAAATATTCATGTTTCATAGATAAATGTCCCTGCAGTCCTTTATTTAATTTGGCCCAGAGCATCTAGGGAATTGACTAACGTCACTATAAACACAGAAGTCTCAGGGCTCTGATTACAGGAAAGAAAGGAATCACTATGGATGAAAAGAAGTTGTAACAACTGAGCCCCAAATTACATAGAGACTACCCAATGTTTCCAAGTTACACATTTCAAATGAATTTTTTAAAACTTGGTTTTGGGATGTGTGTGTTTGTGTGTGTATGTGCATGCATGTGTGTGGTGCTGAGGATTCAACCCAAGACCTGTCACTAGGGAAGCGTTCTACCATTGAGCTAAAACCTAAGTCCTTCGACTGATTTTTTATATTCTTTCAAAATAAAACTATGCTTGATGAAGATGAAGATTTCTGCGATTGGATTATCGAAGCAGTTAACGTCCTAGATGCCAAGATTTGGTCACAGGTATGGATGCAGCAGGTCAACGCACCCCCAGAGCTCTGCGTTCTCTGAGATCCCTCTTATTGCAAGATGTAGGCTTCATTTTCTCCTTTCTTCCCTGAAGGCTCTTATGATGGGCATTTTTAATTAGGACACTTGTGATGCACAAATGGGTTGAGCATCTGACAGCTTCCTTCTCAACACATGTTTTCCCTCTCATTCATCCATCTTACTTGTCAGCATCCTTTCTCCTCCGTGACGATGTTTGAAATGCTGTCCCACACATCCTTCCATTACAGAAAGGAAATTTGACACCTGGGGAGGCAATATTTCCTCTTACTCTCTAACTGTGCGGAGGGCATGATGGCTATTTCTCAAAATAGCACAGTCAGCAGTATTGACAACATTAGTGCTTTGCAGAGGAAACCAAGGAATTTTTTTTCTGATGTGATGCAAATTGTACATCCTATATCTCCCATCAGCGAGACCATCATTTTGCCTTGAATAGTTATGTGAGCACCTTCATATCAATTAAGGAGCTGTGATGGCATTGCTTTGACATCCCATTAGCCCTTGTCTTTAGTTATGTGTCTATTAGAAGCAGAAATAAAAAGCAATTTTGCCAGTCAGAGATAGAATTTGAAATATCCTGGTGTTAAAGTCAGATAAAGAATCATGAGTCTGGGTGTTTTTCTGGCTCCATGATTGTTTGTCTTTATGGGGAGAGTTGGGTGGAATTTTGAGTTCCGTGGCGGTAGGGTTCCCATCTTAGCCATTACTGTGACATCATGGTGCCATGACCTGGTTACAGTGGAATTATAAATTACATGCTCTCCACGTGCATATCAAATATACAAGTGATTACAACATGCCACAGGCAAAGAGATTTCTGAGGACACTTTGGGGTTTATTTAACATAATTTTTCACCTTGGAGACATTCATTCATCAAAAATGTATGGAGCACTTACTAACTGATAGGCACTGGTATGTAGAGATATAATGATACCTCTTCCAGTTTCAAGGGATGTCTAGTGTAGTGGAAGACACTGAGTTCTAGAATTGTCAAGTATCTAATGTTGTGTATATCATATCAGATTTGGATCATCTTCCTCCAAAAGCTGATGTTTATTTAAATTTTAATGTTGTTAAAAAAGTGGAGCATCAGTACAATTCACTCATCTAGAAATTCTTCAACAACTATTATAATGCATTTTGTCAAATTGAATGCTTGTGGTGTATTAGATAAGCCTAGAGCAGTTCAGATATTTAGCCTTATAGACATTTGTTAGATGTACTGATTTTAATATTATGCTTATTGAATAGAGCCTATTTTAGTGTGGCTTAGATGCAGTAGAGACTCTGAGGTTTAAGAAGCACTCAATAACTGTTGACCGAGTAAGAAAGTATTTTAAATGTGAATCAAGATATAACAAATGTGAATCAAGATATAATAAAAGTGCAAAAGGATGAAGGTAGGAAGGAATTCTTTTTGGGTGGAGAGGTGGTGCTTGGGGATTGAACTCAGACAGAAGGAGTTCCAATTAGAAATTAGAGATGGAGTAAGGCTTCCTTAAATAGTGACAGTCTGAACATGGATGGGTATATGGAGTTTTGGTAGGAAGAAACTAAGGGGGGAAAACATTCTAGGAAGAGGAAATGTCGGAAGAAAAAGGTAATTTACATAAAGTGTGGTTCTCAAAGTGTGGTCTAGGGACCTCAGGGATTCTGTCTCTGTGAGATCGAAGCTCTTCCCTATAATTCTAAGATGGTATTTCCTTTTTGACTTTCCTTTTCTCATGAACACACAATAGTGTTTTATGGAGACTAAACAATGTGCAATGTTTCCAAGAGCTTGCATCCAGAAGCAGATGTGAGAATCTTGCTGTCTTCTACCAAGCTAGACATTACAGCGGTCTGCAAAAATGTAAACCACCACTCTTCATTCATTTTTGCTTCAAAAATATAGATTTTCATTGTAATGTTGTATTTGCTGAATGCTATATATTTTAAAAAATGACTTAGCATTTTAATTATCAGCTTATTTCTTATTTTATATTTTGTGGTGCTAAGGATGAAACCCACTCAGGGTTTTGCACATGCTAGGCAAGCACTCTACCACTGAGCCACTTCCCCAGCCCTCTTGGTTTAATATTTACTGTGGCAAATACTTGAAAATATAATTCACTCGCTCACTGTGTGCTTCAAAATAGCACTGCGAGCAGTCTGGAGAATGCTGCTTTGTAAAGGCAAATGAGAACTGGGGGTCTTCAATAGTTTGTATATATACGAAAGGTTACTGAGGGCCATCTGGGAACTACTTGTCTAGCTGGTCACAGGCAAGGTATATGGGTGCAAAGAGAGCTAGACCTGGAAAGCCAAGTTCAGGTTTTGATTTTCATTGCAGTGTTGTTTCAATATGCAATTAAATAAAAGCCATGGAAGACGTGCACAGGAGAGATTGGCATAATCAGAAAAGGAGGAATCAAAGCCACAAATGCCAGGTAGAAGTGTCCAGGTGAGAAGGCACGAGGACCTGACCAAGGACAGTGGCAGTGAGACTACAAGAAAGGCAAGGAGCTATTCAGCATATTGAGAACTTGGTAATCGCTTAAATATAAGGCAGGAGAAGGCATCAAAGATGGTTGCAATTTTTCTTGTTAAATCAACAAAATTATCAAGTATATTACTTGAGGTCTTCCTAAATATAAAATGCTGGGGAGGTGCTATCAATAAAATGCTAGATGCTTGATGCAGATCCTGGCTCCAGGGGTTTCTGTGAGGGGCAAGGCTCTTAACTCTCTGTGCCTCACTTTTCCTCATCTTAGAATGAGGGCAGTGTTAGTATTGACATTCTAAGTGTGATGTGAAGTGAATTATCACTTGTACAGTGAATCTTTTATAAATGTTTGCTGAAGAAAAGATGTGGCTACAGTTTAGAACTTGAATGTCTCTCAAGACCCACGTATTAAAGGCTGGTTCCCCAGGGTGGCATTTTTGGGAGGTGGTGGCACTTTTCAGAGGTGGGCCTAGTTGGAGGCCTTCTGGCTGTTGACAGGTGTGTTCTTGAAGGTGATAGTGAGACACCAGCTACTCCTCTTCCTCTTCCTTGGCCTTTAGGTGAGCAGATTTTCTTTGCCATGTATCCCACCATCTGCTACCATAGCAACAGGGTTCAGTCGATCAGAGGCTGAAACCTCCAAGTCTATGGGCCTAAGTAAACCTTTTCCCTTTATAAACTGATTTGTCAGTGATTTGTTACATCAACAGAAAATTGACTACCAGATGCGGCAGAGAGGACACTGACCCTTAGCATGACGGGACACTGGCCTGTGTGTGGATATAATGACGTAAGAAGGTGAATGATATTATCTGGGTTGTATGTATCAGAACAGTGAGTTCCCATGACCAGTCTCCAGTTTCCACACCTCAATATATCAACAACAGAGCGTGGGGTTGGAGAGGTTGGCTACTGGAAGTCTTGGGCAAAAGTTTCAGAAGTTTGCTTCTGTGAACTTAAGAGTTTGCTGGCAGATTAGCAAGGGGCTGCGGTTAACCAGGGACTCCAGGAGCAGAGGAGAGTGAAGGAGGGACTTCAGTTGTGGGGAGACTGGGGATGACGTCAGAGCAACCTGGCTGGTGGCTTGTCCTAAGTGGCCTTATGCTTTATCTTCTAATTCATGTGAGTTTTGCAATTCAATCCATAGTATATCTGAGTTTATTTTGCTACATAAAATGTTTCTAAATTACTTACCATTAAGGAAAAATGATGCTTCCAAAAGAGGCTCCATATTTATTGAGCACCCCCAGCACTCTGCTGCGTACTCCCAGCGGTATAGGGATTTGAGCAGCGAGGATTTAATCCAACCATACAGCCCCGATAGGAAAAAAAACGCAAAAACACAGAAATCAACTCTGCATATTCTTTAGTTCTTTGCTGGAGAAATGGTGAATCATAAAGATTAACTGCGCCTTTTCTTGTGAGTTTAATAAATAATATCAGCTTACGGGAAGGATGAAAAGTTGACGTATGCAATTAATGCTGAGTGAAAATGTCGTAGCCAAAGATTTGTATAAAATGCTGTCTTTTTAAATATATGGAAGGGTGATTTTATTTAAAATTCATGAAGACTTGAGTTTGGGCTTGGGAACATCTTCTGAATAGGTAATTTAACAGCACCCCGTATCACCACCCCACAAAAGAAGAAATGATAGAGCAGTTTTACAAATAAACTAAGCTTTTTGGATACATTTTGTCCCAGAGCAAGGAATTTAACTTGGATTTGAGTTATAAAGGCATTTTCAAAAGTTTGCCTGAAAGAGTTCCTGCTAATTAATGCAAACAGGGATACATGCTAATCTAACAGATCAAGTTGCGAGCAACTCAGTCGTTCCGTTGACCTGGGCCTCTCAAATGGAGGCCCTGCTAACATTGTGAGGCCCCTGGTAGCAATTCTCAGACACATGCTGTGGTTTGGATTATGCGGTGTTGCCCGCAAACTCCTGCATCAATCCAGGAATGTTCAGGGTGAAATGATCACATCACGAGAACTGTGCCCTCATCAGCCCATCCTGGACTGAATGGAGAGACTGGGGGTTAATATGGGCAGGGGTCGCATGGCTGGAGGAGGTGGGTCACTGGGAGCCTGCCCTGCAAAGGTGTCTTCCCTGTAGCCCTTCACTCTTCCCCATCTCCTGATGCCATGAACACAGCAGCTTCCCTCTGCCACACTTTCTGTCTCGTTGTGCTGCCTCACCTTGGGGCCAGAGCCATGGCGTCAGCTGTCCATGGTCTAAACCTCTGGAACTGACTCAAAATAAACTTTTCCTCCTCCAAGTTGTCCTTGTCAGATATTTTGGTCACAACAACAATAACAACAACAAGCTTGTTAACACAGTGTGTTTTACCTGAATCTCAGCTGTTGGGTGTTAGTTTTAGTTTTCAGGATATGCAAAGGGTTAGAAGAGCAAGTTAAATGACAATATAAGGAGACAAATGGATAAACCCAGAATGTGAGCATACTCTAGGAAAACGGAATTGTTTCAAGATTTCGATGTAAAATAATAATAATTAATGTGTGTCTGTGTATCAGCAAGGTGGTTCCAGAATCTTGATTACATTCTAGTGTAAAAATAAAAGAGCTTCAACTGTCAGTTAACTGAATTTGAATGTGTTCCAAATGCTGGAGGAATGTAGGGAGCTAGTTCTATTTTTCTTAGACTAGCTAAGTTGTCTTGAGTTTATAGAAAATATACACCTTGTTTTTGGGAGATGTGTGTTGAAATAGGGAAAATGTTATGACATTAGACAATTATTTTCAAATAATTCAGCAATAAAGTTGGAGAGATAAAGAAATAAGAAATGAACACATACCCATAAAGGGAGAAAAGAGATCTTACCAAAAATCTGCAGAGTATTAAACTATTGAATTTGGGTAGTACGTAGATGGTTGTTCAAAACACAATTGCAATTTTTTCTGCATCTTTGGATTCTTTTCATAATAACCAATTGACAAAATTTTACTGTAAAGAAAACTTCAGAGATGTGTATATTCATTTATATAAACACTTCACTGGTGTGGTGCCTACACACGCCCAGCCGTGTGTTAAATGACTGAATGGAGGGGACCAGGTGATGAGAACACAGATAGGACACTTCTGCACTCGTGGAATTTCAACGTGTGTGTGAGCAGTGTTAAGCAATGAGGCACGCAGATAAATGAATAATCACATTTTTCAATGTGTTGTAAAGAAAATCAAGAATAAAATTCCATGATGGAGAGAAAGTGCAAGAGGGGGCAGCAATTGGCAGGGCGCGGGGTGAAGTTTGGACAGGCCTTTTCTGGAGCATCAGTTTCTTCCAGGGGTTCCCTGGGATCCTGTGTCCTTCATAGCCTCTGACCCATGGGTTCCTAAATTTCAGATTTCTTCCAGCACCTCCTCAGGAGCCCAGCAGTGTTTCACTTCCTGAGCCTTTCATCTCGCCCTCTCACTTAGGCGGTAAGTTCTTTGAAGGAAGGCCTTTTGGTTTATTACTTCATGTCTACATTGTTGAAAACCCCATGAGAAACAGGAGTTCACTGATTATTAAATAGCATATTTGTCCATCTCTCCATATCTCTGTGTGACTTACTCTGACATAAAGTTTAAAATAGCCCTGTGATGGTTCATCTTACGTGTCAACATGGCTACGCCATGGCACTCAGTTGCTTGGACACATAATAGTCTAAATGTCGCATGAATGGATTTGTAGATGTGATTAATTTGCAATCAGTTGAGTTTGGGTGGGCCTCATCTAATCAGCTGAAGATCTTAAAAGCAAAAGACTAAGGTCTCCAAAAGAAGAAGCAGTTCTGCCTTAAGCGGGCAACATGAAATCTTGCTTGAGTTCCCAGCTTGCTGCCTTGTGGAATTCATACCTAATACCGCAACATCAACTCAATGGAATTTCCAAACCTCTGGACAGCTACCTGTACAGATTTCAGATTTGCCAATAGCCATGATTATGTGAACTAATTCCTTAAAATACATCTTTTACTCTGTGTGTATCCTATTGGTTCTATTTCATTGATTACCCTGACCCATGCAAGCCCTGAGAGTTAGGAAGGAGAGTTGCTCTTCCTACTATACAGGTGACTAAAGGAGGCACACAGAGAGAGGTTCTGGGATTAACCCAAGGATCCACACCGCGTTTGTGAGCCTAGGAGGAAGCCACGTTTCCGGTTTACTTGCTTATCTGTTTTTAAATGGAGGCAGCTGCTTGATAAAGCGTCCATCCGGGAGCCCAGAATGCTGCAGTGTTGGGAGTGACAGTTAAACAACATTTTCTGTCTTTGGCACTGTACTGGGTCTGGACACTAAGCCGGGTGACACTGAAGGGCTTCTGAGACCCACACATATATTTAACAAATCCTGTCTCTGGACTTGCTGCAAAAGATATATAAGCCTTCCCTTGAACAGAATAATCCCTGCCCTGTAAATGTGTACGAGACGCCACACCAGAAGCCGGCTGAAAGATTTCATCCTTTGCAGTCGGTAAGGGAAGCCTGGAAAGGATTTCTCTCGAGATATCCCCCTTTTGATGGATTTTCTTTGTTTACAATGAACCTGGGACTTACATATTGCTGCCTGTCCTCGCTCGGCTGAAATAACTGAACCACAAAATCTGGAACAATAACGTGGGTGTTATTTGAAGTACAGTGGTCTGAACCTTGACTCTGTTCACACTGGGTGGAAAATTAAATGAAGAACAATTACAACCCGGCGAGTCCCTTTACAGGGGGTTGCAGACTTTCGCCAGGAGTGAGGGGCTGAGCTCCAGCAAGGCTGTGGGTAGCAAAGCCCGCCGTGGGTAAAGTGGCCCAGCTTTTTTCTGACGCTAGGACTGAGCTGTTCCCTCCTGCCAAGACGTTAGGAGCCTACAATCTAAGGGAAGTGTTAGGCCCAACTACATTACTGCTCGGCTCATGTATCAGGATCTCCTGGGGGTCTGACATTCTCTACAGAGGCTGCTACCTACAAGAGAGCTGGGGAGCCCTGGTTGCACCCTAGCACTCCCATTCCCGAAGCTCTGTCCCTTTACATCCTCTGCCCGGTTCTGCTCATCTGTGAAATGGGGGCACTTTCTTCTCAGAATTGTTAAGAAGATTGAAGGGCAATGAGTCATATTAATTGATGGCATTTTTTAAACATCCATCTTGGGACAGCATGGGGCTGGTCATTTTATAACCTTTACCTTGCTTAAAAGTCACACAAGTTGATGCAGGCAGCTGCTATGAGGGTCCTGTTTTAATTATGACGAGATGCAAGGGAGACAGGTTAAGTCCCTCTCCCATGGTCCCTGCCTGGAGTGCTCCTCCTCCTTGGTTTTGATCCCTGCTCCTTCCGTTCTTCCCTCCTCTTAGGGTCTTTTCAGTGGAATTCCCAGCAGTGTCAGAGTGGTAGGGATTCTGCTCCAGCTAACAGGCTTCCCGAAGGTGGGACTGAAAGCAACTTCAGAATCTTCCACACCAGAAACAGGGGAGGGTGGATCTAATGCAAAGAGAAGTAACATCATTTAGTTCTCTAGATGCCACTGTTGTCCTGTGCTCCTCAGTCATTTTAATTCTGTTAACTTGCAAGAGACTCCTGGGTTTTACGTTAAGCATGATTTTTGATGAGGAAGTCGCAGATTCGTCTGGTGGTCATCTGCCTGTGCACGTCTGTCTCATTGTCACTCTCACTTGTAGGGCTTCGTGAGTTTCCACGAAAAGCTTTATTTCCAGGCAGTAGGAAAGTTTAAGGTCAGAAGAAGGACACAGTGCTGAGAATGCAAAAGCTCATGGGACTTGTTGAGCGATGGGACCTTCTCTAGCACATAAAAAAAGAAGCTTTTTTCTCCTTGTCAAACCTAAAATTTATTGAGACCAGTAGCAAACAAAGACAGAGAAAATTATTCTGAAAGCGTTACGCTTTCAAGCTTCCCATTCCACTGTAAAAACACATTTTCAATCAGCAGGTGTAGGAGAAGGTGAATACTTACTGAATGGGATGGAGGAAAGGGGCTGCCCGGTGTGTCTGGGAGACGATTGGACTCAAATGGAAGTGAAGGCATTAGCATAGTTGTCCTTGTTGAAGTCACTGTGATGAGGAGACTGTTTAAGATTTCAGCACCTGGGCAGTGGGTATCTACACAGCAGCAAGACCTACTAAGTGTCTAAACATCAGAGGTGTCAAGTCACAGGCTTCCGAGGGCAGGGCTGGCTGGCTGGCTGGTCGTCTGGAGCGTGGCTGGAGAGAGAAGGGTGCATTACATGCTCTGGTGCATACTGCTTTGAGCTGGGTCCTGAGTCAGGGCCAATATTTTGCTCAGTCATGCTTGTGGCCTCAAATCTCTCCCTGACTGAGCTTATCTCCCTGAGGTAACGTGCTGATACATCTACAGAGTGGGCCACAGACCATTTGACAAACTGCTGGGGCGTGTCCCTGTGTCAAGATAGAAACGTCTGGAAGACTGGAACACTGTACTGGGAGTCACGCACACCATGTTCTAGACCTTGCAGCACCATGGAGCAGGTGTGTGACTCAAGGAAACTCAGTTGTCCTTGAAAAGTTCCATTTTCTAATCTATACAGTGAGAGAAAATGAAAAATTTCTTCAAATTATAACCAACCACAAAGCCCAATATAGTAACAGATAAATCCGGAGGCTCTGGTTATTACAACCCAGAAACCCAGGACCGGTTCCTCCCCGGGTCCTCTGCTCTTCCCACTGTCCCTTCCTTCTTCTTGTGGCTTAACAGAATCTGTAGGGATTCACAGTTCCCACCATAGCCTTCTGTGTTAATCCTCCAAGACAGCACAAAGCACGAACACTGGCTTTGTGACTGTGATTTTAGATTTGTGTGCCTTCTCCCGGAACGTCAGTAGCAGACTGACCCTTGGCAGTGGTTTTTACAAAGAAGATAGGAAGGCACAAGAGGATGTCTGTGTTGGGCGATGCCCAGGCTTTACAAGAATTTCAGTCCCTCACTATGGTGTGGAAAAGTATTGGTTTTTTTTCAAATTAAACTATATTGATAAAATTTTATTGTGTGTGTCATGGTTTTATATTGTTGTTGGTTAAAAAAAAAAAGTCACTATGTTGGTCCGTTTCCAAAAGGGCAGAGTGTAATGACAAAGGCTTACCTAGTAGTTGTTCTTCTGTGACTCAGAAATGGACAGGAGCTGTGGGAAAATAACAGAAAAGCACAGGTTTGTAGAAGGATTTGTGCAGCTCTTGATTTAGGGCTCTTGCTAAACCAAACTATCCTGTGAGAAATAGGAAGCTTGGAGATGAACGCCTTTCAACTATGAGCTTTCTGTTTAAGGGATGAGTCTAAGTTATGAATAGATTTTATAGAATCATCAAATACTAAAATTTCAAGGGTAGAGAGATCAAAATTATTTTCCCCCCAAACATGACTTTAGTTTTTGAAAAAGTAGCTTTTCCTTCTTCTTTTATGGATGTACCTGTATAAACAAAGGATTCTGATCTTTTGCTTAGCTACTTGAAGAATGTTTGCAATGCACATGAAATTTTAGAATCACTAAGAAAGTCATTCTGGGAAAGAGCATGCTTTACTACATTTTGGGTAGAAGAAGAACTCTAAATGATTACCCTGACTTTATCAAGATAATTTCATTAATACAAGTCATTATCAAAAATTATTTTGAGGTCACTAAAGAGTTCTCAATTGAACTGGAATTACTTATGTACTTTAGTGAGCATATATTTTAAATTACCTTTTTATTTGAAAGCCAGAATGCAATCAATTAGACTGCATGCCTGGGAAAAAAGGTCACATTTTAGCAATTATTTTAATGTAAAGAGGTGTTACATATAGAGTCACTGTCAATTACTAGAAATAATTACATATTTTCTTGGGTAATTTCTAGGTAATTAAAGTGTCACTGAAGCTTAAGATGCTTTGTTAATGAAAAGATTAAAAACTCACTTGAGTTTATCATATTTTGTTGAAATGTGGTTTCAATGTTTATTATCATAATTTCTGATTGTTATTGCATAACCTTGAATGGGATTAATGCACAAATCATGAGCGTAAGCCAAATAATAGCTTGCAGAGTAAAAAAATACATCACTCAAGGTAGTGCAACAGCAATCAAAATCATGATAATAAACATTAAGCCACATTTCAACAAAGAAAGAGCAAAACACTGAAAATATTTTTTTTCTACTGATTTTGAAATAATTCATGACACTAATTACAGAAGAATTACTGAAGGGGAATAAAACCCCAAAGGTTGATTATTTATTTCCAAACATTATATACTGAATAGTGAAAACACAGAAGACTGTAAAGAGACTTTTTATGAATAAAAAGATTTCCAAAGGGGGACCTCAAGTCATTTTTTCACTTCTGTACTATAGAAAAGGCAAATCACTATTTTATGTTTGCAAGCTATTGATATCAACCCACCATTATCTGGGCAAGAGTTTTCAATTGTTAATTTAGAAGAAGGAGATGGATTTCAATTTTTTTCTTTCTTTTATTTCCCAACCACCTTGTGGCCAGCAAAAATGTGAAAAAAATTGAATGGGTCCCTTCCAGACTTACAAGTGTTTCCTGGAAGGAAAAGGAGAAACTGTGTCTTCTAGAAACACAGGCAAGTTCATCTCTATATTCACCATATTCATCTTGGGATGACCATGGAGACAACTTAAGAAGAAACGAATAAGGTAGCAAAGTTTCACAGAGGGAAAGATTAGGAGTGTGGCAGAGTTATCAGCGTTGGTTTTGTGTGTCCCTATCCAATCCTTCTTTCATCGAGGAAGCTCATGGTCCATGAAGCTGGTCATGGCAGGAGTATTTACACTATGGAAATTGTCAATTGTCAGCAATCATGGATGTGGGTTTTTTTTGTTGTTGTTTGTTTGTTTGTTTGTTTTTTATTTTTTCTCAGAGTGCCAGCTTTTGAGTCCGTTACTGGTGGGATGAGAAAGGGACCACAGATTTAAAAGTCACATCTATCAAAATAGTGACCACTATAGAGATTAATTATATCCTGTGGAGTAGAGGAAAGGGTTTCCATTCATTCACCTTGTTGAAAATGACCCCTGTCTGATCTGTAAACCTGAATCACTTGGAAAAATGGAGCTCAGTGCTTTTGCTTCAACTTTATTGCCACTTACACAAAGCTTCTATAATGATGTGGCTTTATTTTTCTTCCCCCATGCACCCACTAATCCTTCCTTCAGAAATATAAGAGAAAAGGATGATCTGCAAAGGCGCTTTTAGACGGACCCAGCGTCCCCTGTGATGTGGCAGTCCTTTCCTTCCTAAGGAATCATCATCTTCAGGGTCCCTTAGAGAAGGCTCACTACAGGGCAGCCTGCAGTCTGACCTCCAGGTTCTTTTTCTCTCCCTGTTCTCTGTCACCTTGTGCCTAGCTGTGATCAGATCCTTCCCTTTCCCATTTTGCTCCCTTTATAAAACATGTTGGCGCATGTGCATCTAGGTGTCTTTGTCTCTTCTTTACCGTCCATTCATCGCATTCTTCAAGACTCAAAGAAAGTCACATCTTCTTGGAAAATCCTTTTCCCCAAAAGCTCATCTTGTCTGCAACACTCGTTGATTATTACGTCAAATTGCCAAGGACAGAGCCCTTTACTTGGTGGTGATTCAGTAAATTATATTGAACTATTTGGAAAGGTATTTCCAAGTGTGTCCTGTTTCCTATAAGCAAAGAGTCCCCATTAACCTTGGAACAAGACTCAGAGTTCATACATGAACCTGGGTGCAAAAGAGAGGGCAACTATGCAGTTTCAAATCTTTATTTTGGGATTAACATTTGTGCCTAGATGAGTTGACATTATAGTGTTCTGGTACACAGGCTGGTCTAATACCATTGACAAATTCTGAGTCATAGCCAATTATTAAGTCTTGGAAAGCCAGATTTACTTCTGGCGTAATTTTTGAGGGACGTAAATCTAACTGGACAAGTTGGGAGAAACTATTAAACCCCACTTGAACATTTGCAATTCTAGCTCTTTCTTTTCAAGATTTCTCATGTCTTCTTGATATGACCACAGATAATTTGCTAATAAACATTTGCATTTTCAATGGGGGACATTTAAATAGGCTTACACTGCAGTGTCACTTTCATAAAGTGCACTTTTTGTTGAATTGTTTTCCTGGGAGGTTATCTGATGTTCATTGTTAATTTGACTTTCT
This sequence comes from Aplodontia rufa, assembly GCA_004027875.1. Lineage (NCBI taxonomy): Eukaryota > Metazoa > Chordata > Mammalia > Rodentia > Aplodontiidae > Aplodontia > Aplodontia rufa. The sequence continues at coordinate 13,824 of PVKS010018399.1, forward strand.
AAATCAAATGATCTCATTCTGGGCAGAGAACTGGAAAGAGATGCACTCAGGGCTATCGAGTTGTGAGATGCCCGTTTGAACCCCTATTCACTTTCCTCTCCCCTCTTGGCGTTGGCAAACACTTCTGATTTGGGTTCCTGGATAAGATTCTTCTCATTTAGCTGGGATGGATTGTCGTATACATTCTATCTCTGCGCTTTGCTCCAATGTGGTTCTCTTGGCGGGAATCCTGACTCGCTTGAGTTCACTTTGGTGTGGGTGTGACCTGGGTCCTCCTTCGGCCAGTACTGTGCTCATCCATGCCAGTTTGCCAAGCCAAACCCTCTTTTCCCCCCTGAAGCTCATAAACTGGCAAAGGCAAAAGCTCAAGGCACTTCCCCGGGATGATCATTTAAATTATCCTACTCTCCCGGGGTCCTTGAGAAATAGGCCACTCTCTGATCATTTTTGAGCACTTGCCAGCATGCCTGAAATATGAGGAGAGGGAGAAGATGTGTCTGCTTTTCTAATTAGTTTTTTCCTCCAGTAAGTCATATCCCTTCCCTTTTAAGTGACGGAAAACATTAGAGTTCTTAAGAGATGTCTATTTTCCACTGGGGTTTACATCATCGTTTTATCTAATTATTTCCCAATTACGAATAATAATTAAACCAAATGGTGATGCAAACTGGAGCAGTAACAATATATCTTTTCAGAAGAGCTCCCCAAAGGAGAGAGGGAACACCAGGCCTGAAAATTCTTTGTTTGGTCTCATGAGTCTGTCTTCAAGGATGTGAAAGTCACAGGCTGGATTTGCACTCTGTGTCTAGTGTCCCTTGACCCAGACCAAACAGAGAAGAGGGAGAAGATCAGCCTCACCTGTGTTTGCCACTTTGATGCTGCTTTAATAGCTGCAATAAACATGGCCATTGCTGGAGAAGTTGACCATTGTTGATGGTGACACTTTTTAAATTTTTTTAAAGAGAGAAGGACAGAGAGAGAGAGAGACAGAGACAGAGACAGAGAGGATCAATTTTTATTGAGTTTTCACATGCCTTTCGTTGCTCTGACACTTAGTTGTGTACGTGGATGCTGGGGTTTGAACCCGTGTACTCGTGCATGCTGGGCAAGCGCCATAACTGCCGAGCCACCACTCCAGCCCCAACTGTGACACTTTTAATTGAAAACAGCTAGGATGATGCTTAACCAGGAGTCAGGAGACCTGAATGTGGAGTGACCATAACCCAGTTTGCTAGGAAAGTCCCGGTTTATGTGTGTCATCGTGGCACTGTTGTGGCTGGAGCTCCTGTCCTTTGTCAACTTGTTCACTTCAAACACTTTTACAACTTGCTAGATGGACAAACAAAACAAGATTATGCTTAAGTACCTTCATGGTTCTTAGAGGGTTTAACAGATATCACAAGCTCCTAAGTCTTCAATTCAATTGTCCAGGTAACATTTTTTAAACCTCATATGTTTTATTTAAGACACAATAAGAAGGGGCTGGAGCAGTGGCTTGGTGGGTACGGTGCTTGCCTGGCATGTGCAAGTGCATGGGTTCAAACCCCAGCACCCACATACACAACTAAGTGTCAGAGTGACGAAAGCCACGTGGAAAACTCAATAAAAATTGATTTTCTCTCTCTCTCTCTCTCTCTGTGTCCTTCTCTTAAAAAAAAGATATAATAAGAAACTAAGAAATGGAAATACACACTTCTCATGTGGGCCCTACACATGAAATCTAAATTTGTAAAGCTTCTAGAAGAAAAAATGAGAGAATATCTTTCTGCTGGCCTTTTGTGTAGAAAAAGAATTTTGATGAAACTTCCTAAAAATTAAAAGTATTTTTCTTTTCAAAGAAAATAAAAATCCACAGGCAGGGAGAAAACATTTACAATATATACATCTAACAAAAGATTCTCTTCAAAATATAAGATCCATTTATAAGCCAATGGTGAAAGGGTGAATCACCCAATTAACATAAAATGGGCAAAATCTGCTAACTTAAAAAAGATATGAGAATGGTTAATATGCATATAACAGGGTGTTAGACATTGGGAAAATGCACATTAAAACCGTAGTGAGATAATGTGAACCCACAAAATTGTTAAGATTTAAAACACTGACAACCACTACATGCCGACAAGTTTGTGATCAGCTGGAGCTGCCTTGCTTTTTTGGTGGGAATGTAAAATGCTAATCACTGGGGGAACTCCATTGGCAGTTTATTATGATGTTAATCATATAATTTCCCTATAACCTGGCAATTGTGCTCCTAAATATCCAAGAGAAATGGTAACAGATGACTACAAAAGGACTTGGATAGGGGACCAGGAATGTAGTTTGGTGTTAAGAAAATTTGGTTAACATGCATGAGACTCTGGTTTTAATCCCTAATACATGCGTGAAAACTTGAAGCTGTATATAGACCAAAACTAGATGGTGAAAAGAAATATAAGTTAATCTGGACCGTGTCTTTCCAATTTCCATCTTCTACTAAGAGTGTGTGTGTGCACGTGCGCACACACACGCACACAAACACACACACACAGGCTTAAACATGAATATTGAAAGTATCAGCTTTAACTGTAATAGTTCCAAACCAGAAACACCTCCATTGATGTCAACAATTCATGGAGAAATAAATTATGGTACCTTCATACGGTGGAACACTATATGTAGCAAAGAAAAATATTAACTTCAATCATATGCAACAACACAGAGAAGTTTAACAGAGATTACTCCAAGAAGCAGAGGCCAGATACAAAGAACACATTTTGAATAGCTCCATATTATATGAGGCTCAAGAACAGGGAAAACTAATCTGCAGTGCTAGAACTCAGGGCCCCCGAACCCCAGAGTGACAAATCTTCCTCTGCACCCCACTCCTGCTGCTTGGCCCCAGCAGCTCTGAGGGTTTTTATCACATCAACTACACAGAAGCAGAAAGAGGCTCAGGGAAATGATAACTGTGTGAGGTTTCATGGTCAATCAATGGCAAGACAAGGACCTTCGAGTCATGCCCTGTGACCTGCGATCTCTACCTTGTTCTCACTGAATGTTTAAGAAGTCTAAGGCAGTGTTACAAACACTGTGAGGATATGAAATAACATAACACAAAGCTCCAAGTTGTGTAAAGAGTTTATGGCTCACTTGGGCACGTGAGATATATACTTGTACTTGGAGTGAACAGAGAGGTGTGGGGAACACACAGCATTCAGCTTAATCCTCACATGACGGGAGGCATAATGTTAGGTTGATGGGAAGTACCTAAGGTAAAGAGCTACTCATCAGAGCATAGGTGACCTCTTCTGCTGATTTCAATAACTTTCTATAACTTTTATTCTCCCAGGGGTTGCTCTGTGTGTGTGTGGCTCCATGCACAAGTGTGTACTCTTAGTAGAAGATGGAGACAGGGTCCAGGTTAACCTGTGTTTCTTTCCATCACCTAGTCTTTAATCATCTAGACACAGTTCCAACCTTTCCTTTTCGATGTGGGCATCACCCACGGTTGCTGAAAAGCCCTTTATTTCCCTGTTTGCATTAGGGACACCTAAAAGCACTGGTTGGTATTTTCAGATCTGCTGGGACCGAGGATCTCTTTCTCATAAGATCCTACTCACGAGTCTCTATTTCCCAGCCTGCGGCAGCTGGTGCTATTCATTTATTTATTTTACAGTTCAATTTGTGATGCAGCTAGAAGAGACTGTCAGCAAGGGAGAATCAAATGGAAAGTTTATTTTTTTTCCCCCAGCAGGGAAAAGCAGGAGGAGAAGGGAGAGCGCTGGTAGGGGAGTTATTGGATTTATTTGGTATATTTATTTATTTTTCTCTAAAGGTCCTTCGAACCTCTGAAAGGGCAAAGTTCTTTTCTCGTAAGTGCAAAACCCAAAGTGGGGAAATTTAAAGTTTGATTTAATTTTTTATGTGGAAAAGACTGAAGAAAACAAAGATGCTGGGTGAATTTTCTTTAATTTAAATGGGAGTGGTTGGAACCCACCCCCCCGGAACTAGTGTTTAAAATCTTATCTACTTATTTATTTATCGCTACAAATGCATCAATTTTGATTGATAAATATGGAGTTAGGAGCTTAGCCTAACTTGTGAAACTTGTGACTGGGAAGATGAAAAACTGAGACCACAGTGGCCCCCGCCATGTGAGGAGAATGCTCAAGGCTCCCTGAAATCTCAACTACGGCCCTCACCGCCTCTCCCCAGGTGCTGTGCTCCCACATGGGACACATTTTGTGATCTGTGTAGAGCTGTACAAAACCAAAAACAAATGGTAAAATAAGCAAAATTTAAAATAAGTTCCATGGTTCAAAGGTCTGAGACAATTGCAGTAAACGATTTCAGGATTTCCCACGATTTGTGATATTTTCATGTCATTTTGGGTCTCCAAGAGATAGGGTGGTGGATGGAGCCATGTAAAGAGGTCCTCACTTGGCTGATGGGAGGATTTTTCCATTAACCCCACCAACTTCTGGAGAGGTGGATACTTACAGAAACCGAACTGAGGAGATGCTGCATGAACACTTTGAAAAATGTTGGTTAAAATGCAAATCGGAACAGGGAAAAGTGGTAATAGTTGAAGTCCTTGTTAACCAACCTAAATTCTCACTTCAAATTAGTTCACTGAATTAACTATATATGCCTGATAAAATTCCCATGGGAAGGAGCTCGGGCAAACATAAAATATAATGGGCGCCACAGGGTACCAAAGGCGTTAATGAAGAGACCTGGAACAGATAGTGGGTTGGTCAAAGAGAAGACATTTCTGAATTTTAAATATTTATTCTACCAGCTTCAAATCCACGTAGCAAATGTTTGGTAGAACAAAATCAGAGAAGAGAGACTCCAAATTGGTTTACTTAAAATCAAGAAAATTTATATAAATTATATAAATCAGATTTCAGCCTTGCTATATTAATTTAAAGCATAGAATCAAACAAATGGCTGCCAGCATGAGGCAGAGCTGTTCAAAGTTTCCTAAGCATGCACATATGCTGCTCTGTGTATGGAGAATTGGTAGTAACACTCAAGGTTTGGCTGGTTTATGATGAGCCCACCAGGGGCGCCAAGCCTATTTCCCATTGGTTGATGTTTCCCAGTCTCTCCTCCAGATGGAGGAAGCCTTGTGATTGAGTTCTGCCCAATGCAACGGGGGCAGAAGAAACAAACTCCACCTGCAATCCCAGCAAACTCCTGCAAGACCCTCCCTTGTCTCAACCCTCCCCTCTGCCAGTTGTGTGTCACCAGGGAACAAGATGGCAGAGCCACATGATGGGAGCAACCTGGGTTTCTGAGTCATTATTTGGAGTATGATCCACAGTCAGAAATCCTAGATTTCATGTAGGGTGGAAACAAATGTTCATGTTATTAGTCACTGAGATTTTATTTGAAAAGGCTTTTTTTTTTTTAATGTAGTTCATGTTAATTATTTTGACACAAATTCAGAGAATAAGAGCATGTTCGATTCTGGAAGCTAAATCTAGAGTGAGGTGCTGGTAGTAACTCGGTCTTTTTGTGTTGACTGAAACAGGATGCACCTTGTCTTACGCCTGCTTTGTCCCATGGAAATTGTTTTAAAATCGGATTACATAAGATTAACGCTAAAATGTTCCAGCTTTCTAATATCTCCCACCGGGATCCTGCTCTTCTCCTCCATCTGCGGCGTTAAAAGTGACCACCCTACCCTCAAATGCTCAAATTCCACCGGGGTGTGTTTCTGGTCATATACTCCCTGTGGGGCTGTGGGAGTAGGGGTCCCCAGTGATAAAGTGCAGAACCGCCCCTCCCAGGACACAGCCTGAGCAGACCTGGCCAGGAATCTGCTGACCTGCTGGCTTCCAAGCAGTTACACACTTTGGCCCATAGCCCAGCCCCGCACAGCTGGCCCTAACAGTCCTGGATACTTTAGGAACTTCTCCCAAGAGAACTCCATGAAAATAGGAGCTGGTAGGAAAACAAAGATAAAATTAATGTAAACCTTGTTTAGGAATTAAATGGATTCTCAGAAGCAGGACCTTTGCCAGGTACGATATTTATCAGTCTTCTGACGGCCAGGATGGAGTGGTTAGGGATTATTTGTGTGTGTGTTTACATCTGGTGAAAATCTCAGTTGAGAAGAATACATGTATTTTTTTATTTTAAGAATGGCTGGCTCCTTTTGGGGTGTGAATACTATAGCTGCTACCCAAAGTAGTTCATAAATTGGCATTTTAGTTTTTTTATAACTGATAACAAATTTTAGTTGATGAGCTAGCTATTTTGAAGTGTGGCTCTGTAAACAGGAATACATCTAGGCTTTGTGAGCCTGGAAATGTGCACAATTTTGAGAATCATTTTTTAAAAAGAATGAATTAAAAATTAAGTCTGAAAGTAAATATTTATTCAAAATGAGAAAAGAAATCACAGCAATTTACAAAGTTAAAAAGCTAATTGTCACAAATATGACAAAACTCAGAAACATTATACCTCTATGAATAGATGGACTAACATAACTCTATAATACTTTCTCCTATAATTTGTTGGTGTACTCTCTGGTCATGTTAATATATGACAATAATCTGTAATATGTTCTGTACATAAAAATTAAAGATAATTCAGTCTCTGCTTTAGGAAGCTTCTATACTTGGTTTAGGTTAGTTTCATGGGTATTATTGGGACTGTGGTTAAATTTGGGGAAACGTCAATCCTGTTCCTTTCGTAAGTGAGCTATTAAGATTGAAAATGCCTTGCATGGTCTAGCTTCTGGTTGCCACTGCTGAATCTTGTTTCTCACCCCATGCAAAATCTTACGGTGCCTCGTCTTGTCTTGACATGGCCTCTGGCCCTGTACCTTTGTACCACAAGGCTGGGCAAATTGCTACACTGGATGGTAGCAACTCCTGGAAGACATTTCTGCTCTGGAGTGGCTAGTGATCTCTTCACTATGGCAGTGATGTAAGAGCAAATAAATATATTTCACTAAACCCTAACTAAAGGTACCTTCTGAAAATCAGCATCTCCTTAAACAGCATATTAAAAATGCCTATTGCTGGCTTTGCTCATAGACACTGGCCAGCTGGGCCCCAACCCTGAACACAAAGACTCAGGGGATCACAGACCCTGAAGTGTTTTCCTCAAGCTTGTCTGTCTCCTACTGGTTCCTGATTGGCCAGATTTGGCAGTGTCCTCTGGATGGGTAATTTAAGATCGACCCTGATACTCATTTCGCCCTTTGGGATGCTATGTGACCCACTCTCTGCTTCAAACTGTAGTCCCCTGGGATGTAGCACCTGAGGGCAGTTGAGGCATCTTTTATACTGTAGGGCCTTTGCTGTTGGCATCTAGGGCTGTCACCATAACCTCTTAGTAGGGTCCATACCATCTGTCAGTAGGCCTCCAGAGATGGTTGGCCAAATCCATCCCCCTCAAGATTTTCAAGGCCTGCATTTGGTAATGACCATGGCCCTTCTGATTGAGATAGTCTCTTGCCTGTCCTGGGTGAGATCTGGGGTTTACATGTTCTCCCAAATCATCTACATGGACCATGCTGAATGAGGGATGACATTTCTTATACAAAAGAGACCACACTTCTCTCTTTTTTCTCTCAACCCCAGTGTGTGGAAGGCAGAGGTTTGGTCAAAATGGTAAGTGATCACATTCTAGAAACAATGATTATGGCCCAAAGAGTTTCAAAAGAAAAATAGATAGCAAATGTGTTATTTTGCATTTATGCTGTAAAATAAGAGAGGATAAATTCAGCATGATCAGAGAAAAAAATATCATTGTTCACATTATTCTGATCAACAACAATGAAGCACATGGACAACTTTCAAATCACAAAGTCAGTGTTCACAGGAGACCCAACGGGTGGTGTAGCTTTATGAGGAAATCACATTAAACAAACGTGTCTGGGGACTTTCAGCACACACAGGTTTCAGGAAACCGTGACACTGCTTAACAATAGCGTTGCTGCTTTTCTCTCCTGGTGGGTGTCCTAGCATGAGCTAGGGAATGCATATTTGCTTCAGAAGAGTACAAGAGATGGTTCCTCTGCCTGAATTGGCAGTTTGTGCAGGGATACAAAAAGGATCTCTGCATGTCTTGATTGGACAATAAACATATACGTAAATTCCTCTGGTCTGCCCGCTATTCGGCATCTTCACTGATAAATCACTGTACTTCACAAGCACCCAGGAATTTTTTAAAAATAAAATTGCTTATTTATGCAGGGACCTCACAAAAACACTTGCTTAGATCCTTGCATACCCTGAAGGAAGCTCCGCATTTGGTTGCTCCAGTGCCAGCTGATGATAGACTGCGTAAGTGAGGAAGTTTGATGAGAAAAGATACCAGTCAAGACTGTGGGACTAAAAATATCTCTTAGCAAATTTTACACACACATCTGGCAGTTAAATACCTTCTTCAGTCCTCTTTGCACAGGGATCATAAATGTGACGTGGTCTTGAAACCTGGGTTTCATTAGCTTCTCCATATCTGCCAATTGACTTGAATCTGCAGAACGGTGGTATTGTAGACTATTAGTGATGCTTCATTGAAACGAGGGGTTAGGGTTTATTTAAGAATAAAATCATGTCAAGAACTTTTTTATTTTTTTTTTTTTTTTGCACAATTCTCTCTGTTGCATTCTACTCAAAACCCTGCGGAGTGGTTTTTTTTTTTTACCATTCAATTGACCTTACTAGCAAATACAGCAGAATTTGATTAATTTATCTTATATGTCCATAATTAATGTAAAAGGGCCAACAGTCTCTCAACTCTCTTCTCAGAAAAGATCTAGTAATGAAGCTCAAGTGCAGTTTAATATGACCTAATTTTAAGAAATATAATGGCTGGAGAATTACTTTAAAAGTTACAAGTGCTATGCAAATGTAAAATATTCTCATTATTATTGCTATTATTAGTGGAGTGTCTATAAGCTAATGTTCACTTATTTGCTGCATTACAAAAATAAAAAGTAAAATGACCTCTCAATCTCTCTGGCTTCATTGAGGGATCATATCATTTTTAACCATTGTGTGCCTGGAACCCAGCCCTGTGCCTGGAATTTAATAAACATTCTGTACTAATTTTCTAAAATAATGGCTGAATAATCTATAATTGCATGATTCGGTTACTTCCTTCTTTTCAAATGTTATGCTCTCATGAACATTTTTTTCAATACCAATTGTATTGAAAAGCAAACATTTTCTAAGTGTGAATTCCTGGAGGTTAAATTTTAGGCCATAGGTTTTACATAGACCTTGTGGTCTTTTGATGCATGTTGCCTCACTGCCTTCCAGCAAAGTTCATTTGTTCAGCAAGCATATTTAAGCCCTTATTTGTGTTCAGAGACTGTATAAGGCACTACTGGAAAAATAGTAATAAATAAACATCCAGTCCTCAAGAACTTATATTTTAATCAGGACAGCAATCAAATTTAAAAATGATGTCATTTAAGGTGAACACTGTGAAATAAAATAAAGGAGACAGAAAAGTTTTTTAGGTTTGTAACATTATTCTTGAATATTCACTTACCTCTTGCATTCATGAGTGACTATGGGCAAGGAAAAGGGAAATATAGGAAAATACTCAATGGGCTCATAGACACTGGCTCTGAAATGATGCTAATTCCTGGAGATCCAAGTGATTCTAAGGTCTACTAATCAACTGGCAGGGTGTGGTGGTCAAGCAATACATGAAAATTTGGCCCAAGTTTGTCTCATAATTTTCCAAGTGGATCAATAGACTCTCTCATGGTCATTTACCCGTTTGCGGAAAGTATAATTAAAATCAAAATAGTGACCTGTTGAGAGATGACCATTACAGTAGGAAGGGAGATAAAAAAGATTATCTCCTCCATCAGAGATTTATCGCATACTTTGCCATCCAGAAGCAGCTGAACCAATAGACTGGTAGAGAGACCAACTGAAGACTGAATTATTTTCTGGTGAGGAGACAACATGCTGAGATTCTATACTAGGGACAGAATCAGTGATCAATGTATGATGCTGCTTCTCCCACAGCAGGAATCCTTGGGTCCCAGAATCAAAGCTAGAAGCACTATTACTTTTGATAACCCACATCCAGAATTTATATTTCCTATCATCAGAATGGTGAGATTAGCAGTTTTCATTGCCTTTGTTCCCAAGGAAGAAATGCATGCATGTGTGGATACAGCATTGGTTCCATTGTCTTTAAAGTCGAGAATATCACTTGATCAGCTTGGGAAAGAATGGAATTCATACTGGCTGGAGTAATTGATTCTGATTACAAAGAGAAATTGTGTTGCTGCTATATGGTGGAGGCAGGGAGCAACATGACGGAGTTTAAGGGGCCTCGTAGGACTCCCTTGTCTTCTGGTAAAAATTAAAGGAAAACTATAGCAGCCAATAAAAATATGGGACCAGCAAGAATCAGACTTTTCAGAAATGATGGTTTGGATCACCTCATCAAGTAAAAAGAACCCCACCAGCTTAAGTACATGAAATGGGGGATGAAAGAAGAGAGTAATAACTATCAACTATAGCCTTGTGACCAATTAAAGAAATGAGGACTACAGCAAGTCTTCCTGTTTCCTGAAGCTCATCTCCAGCTGGGCAGTAATTCATCTTCTCTGATTCTTATCTCCCTGGGACCTCTCCACCTCCAAGTTTCTAATTTCTGATAAAACCAACTTTTTTCCTTTGGTCCCATAGACTAGGGGATATAGCTTTATATATTTTTACCACTATTTTATTGTCCTCAGTATTCTCTGTCTGCAATTTTCAAGAAAGATTTTAATATAATAATCCATTATATTAAATGATCTTGGTGGGTGAGCCTAATGCAGCTTTTATTTCTGAACAGCATCCGGTTATAAGAACTGCACATCCCCACACATAGCCATGTAGTGTGCTGTGCTTCTTCGTGGCAGGTATATGTTCCTGTCCACCTGTGTGACTTGTTTTGTCTAACAAAATTTAAGTTAGTTTAAATTTTGAGTAAGAATTTGAGTAAGGCAGATTATTTTTAAAAAATCTTTTTACTTTAAGATAGGTGTATATTCATATGCAGATCAAAGAGAGAACTGGTGGAACTTTTATCCAGTTTTCCCCAATGGCAACTGCAAGATAATGATATAATGCACAGCTAGGACATTGACACTGAGAGGATGCAGCACTCCTATGTGATTTCCCTAGTTTGGGGCAGAAACATTGACCTTATGGTTTAGGTTTAGCTCTTGCTCTGCCTTTCTGACAAGTGAGCAAGCTTGTGGACCAGAGCTACAACAAATCTATAACTAACCGAGAGTATAGTTGTCATTCTGTAAGAAGTAATGCTTAATCGTAAGGACTGAGAATTTGAAATTGTGCATCACATCAGCACAACTGATTAGTACAGAGAGAGAGATGAAGAGGAATTATTCTAGAGGAAGACTCAATAGCAGCCTCACGAACTGGATGATGGGACTTTGGGGCAGGGATCTGATTAGGGTAGAGTCAGTCAGGGAAATGGCAGGGACAGAATTCAGCTTGATGCAGCAGCAGGTTCAGAAGCCCTTGCCACAAGGCACTTGGTACATGTGTCAGAGAAGGATCAGGCAGACAGTGTGATGGAAGGGGAATACAGGGGTTCAGGAGGAGCATGGTCAGAGAGGCAGAGGCCTGGCATCACATGGGCCACAGACAGAAGACATTTCCTTCTCAATGCAGTGTGGATAACGTTCAGAGCAGAGCCTTCAATACCATGGATAGCTCTAATTGTCCAGGACTTCTTCCTTGAATGAGGCTGGACCGTGCGCCTGCTGCAGTTCTCCTCTGCTCTATTTCCATAGTTGGCTTCCTGCAGAGCATCATCCCCTTCTCATGTGAGCAGCCTTCGGCCCTTGGCACTGCAGTGATGTCTTCCCAGGCCTCTTCAGGCTACAGTCTCATTTAGCTAAATTGGATTGTGCATTAGTCCATTCCTGTCCTTAATGACACAATACCATGGCATAAAGAAAGCAGGTTTGTTTGATTCACAATTGTAGCCCAAAGCTGAGGGGCCACATCTGGTGATGGCCGTATCTCTGGCATAGACGTAAGGAAGCACAGGGCATCAGGAGGTGAGAGGGTGATTGTGTGTATGTGTTGGTCTCTCTCCCTCTGTTTAGGGAGTCACCAGGAGTCGATCTTGGTGCTCCCTCCCAATGACCATACCTCATTCTAATCTCCTGAAGAAGCCAAATACTGTAGATGAATTAATTTTCTATCCTTTTAATACCTCAAAATAGGGATTAAATTTCAACATGGAATTTTGGAAGGGGCAAACCATATTCAGACCATAGAAGACTGTCTTGTGCTTTGCAAATATTTTAAGTTTTATTTTTGGTAATTGATGATTCATATAACAATATATTAGTAGTTTCTAAACTGAGAATATCTATAATCTAGGTGGTACTCATGTACCTATTATTTTAATATTTTTTAAAAATTTATTTATTGGTTCTCTTTTAGATACACATGGCATTAGAATACACAATGGCATAATGGTAAAAGCATGGAGTGTAACTTTTTCTAGGATATGGCTGTAGGGATGGGTATTTGCAAATGGGTATATGACTCACTCAACTTGAGTTTCTTGTTGAATGAAGGGATGAGAAGGAGTAAGTTGGTATGAGTCAAAGAAGCCTGTTCTTTCAAGAAGTGATAACTGGGGCTGGAGTGGTGGCTCTGCAGTTACAATGCTTGTCCAGCATGCGTGAGTACACAGGTTCAAACCCCAGCACCACGTACACACTTAAGTGTCAGAGCAACGAAAGTCGTATGAAAAACTTAATAAAAATTGATTGTTTCTGTGTGTGTGTCTCTCTCTCTCACACACTATTCTTCTCTTAAAAAAAAAAAAAGAAGAAATGATATCTACCCAAACTTCAGTGTGCATGGGAAATACTTGGAATCTTTTTGAAAGTAAGATTCTGAATCAATAGATATGGGGTAGATTCCAGATACTGAATTTTAGTAGCTGTTGCTGAGCTGTGGATTACTCTTTTAATTCACAAGGTTCTGAAGAACTTGGTCTCAGTAAGAAACACTCAGATAGCCATGATAGGTGTGTTCTAATCGACTCGTTAAACTCCTGATTTAAAAGGATCCTGTCAGTCAATTCAGAGTGTTGTTGGGTGCCTACAGGACCATATGGAACACCCCTGAAAATTGTCTCTCAGCCATCTCTAAGTTCAACACAAAGACTTCACAGAAAATGGTTGACTGGCAGACTGCTGTTGTTTAGTTCCCTGTGTGTAACTGCAAACGTGTCTCCATGATCCGGTGATGTGATGGTTGGCGAGAGACCAGTAGACAGTCAGAATCATACAATGCTTCCTTAATGGCAAAATATACAGAAAGTGAAGATTGTTACAGAAAGCAGGAGGCAATCAGGCACACTCGCATATGGAGATTTCCTGGTCCCCAGGCCTATATTGGAACAGACAACAGCTGTTGATGGTACCTGCATGGAGTCAAAGAGTTCTTTCACTGGTAGGAAGTGCCTCTTTGTTTATTGGGGTGCATTATTTTCTTATCTTAGCTGAACTCTGGTAACTCAGGTTGCCTGTCTTCCAGCTCTCTGTGCAAAAATGACCTGGGTACCTTCTGAGTGTTCACTCAAGTCAAACTGAAGCTAAGATCTGGTGCTACATGTCTGAGCAGGCCTCCTGAAGGTCCGCACATCATGTATGAAAATGGGTAATAAAATATATGACAGAAAACATCTTCTCCTAAGATTGGGAAGATGGAAAGTCAGTGGCTTATGCATTTCTTTTGTTTCATCCAATTTTCCCAAGTTACCAGTATAGCAAATGACGTGAGCTTAATTGTGTTTTATCAGAAAAATCCAGGTGCATGAAAATATTTCTCTGGAACAATTTATCCTGAGAAATGTTAATAAAGTTTGAATAAATCCATGGGATCACAGTATGCAGGAATCAAAGACCAACTTAGAAAGATTCTAATTCAAAACATTTACGATAGTCATTAAGACATGATTATTTTGAAGACTGAATGTATTGGTTTCTCTGTAGCCTTCCCTATAGGCATTTCTAAACCAATCTGGTTGACTCTCCCTAAGCCATTCCATCCAGGGGAATCATCTGACTCAGTTTGCGTCACTCTCCTACTGGCCCTTTTGGTCTAGAGTGGAGAATGTGCTCTGAATTGACCCAGTTCCATCAGAACTCAGAATTATATTCCAATGAAGGCTGATTGCTAAATTTTCTATCTCTTCTCTTCTCCCACATGCAAACAAGGGCATCCCGTGTCCAAAGGGGGGAAGAGCTTAGGACAAAACCAACACTGCATATGGAGGAACAAAGAGTTGAAAAACCTCGGCTCCTTTCGAGGGAAATATATTGATCACAGGTTATATGATCCTTGAGACTTGTTCTACCTCTGGACTTCCAGTGCATCTTGATCGTTGACATCACTTGGAGTAAGGTTTTCAGAGAAACTGGGGTTAGATCTATCATGGCCTCTGCACCTAGGTCCAAATCCTTCTCTGCTACTTACTAGATGTGTGGTCTTTGGTAAGTCACTTAAAATTCTTGTGTCTCAGTCTTCCCATGTGTAAAATAGAGATGAAAATAGTACTTCACTGTCTAGGGTTATTTAGAGATTAAAGAAGTTAACAAATATAAGGTGCTTGAAATGGTGGCTGTTTAGTGAGCATACTAAAAAGTATTCATTATTATTAGTTGTTGCAATACTACTGATATTGCTGATAATAATTTGAAGCTTTTCATCAATTTATACATTCAGTTACTGGATACATACCAAGTGATTATAGTGTACATGATTGTTTGAGCTGAGATCTGAATACACACTTTTGACTATCATCAAACTTTCTGTTTCCCTCTCTTTCTTTATCCTCTTTATCCCTCTTTCTCTCTCTCCATTGGGTTTATGATGTGGAAAAAGTATATTTTTGGCAATCAAGGTATTAAAATATTGTGGGAATTTTATGATTAAAATTTCCTGTTGCTTATTAATTTTCCAGAAGCATAGTTTTTCTGGAAAATGAAAGTATTTATCTAGTCTGCATCCATAAAAGCTCATCTAGTTTTATTCACTCCCAAACTGGTCATATGAAAGTGCACTCTTTGCCTTCGAGAGCCCTTTGGATATATAACAATTAAGCAGAGCCCAAGAAAGAAAAAGCAGACTGTCTGACTTGAACCCTGAAAGGAACAGCACAGGGAATTTTGGTTAATGAAATACCTTATGTGCTGATGTCATGCATTATAAATGAAAGTAAGTTTCCTTTCTTCTCTTGTTGGTCTGTTCTTACTCCTAAACGTACTTCCCAGGAGAGGGTCTCACACAGCATGGAGGCTGTGTTGATCGTCGTGGTGCATTCTTTGGTGGCCTGATGATTGTCTACCTTGCAAGAGGTAAGAAAGTGCCATGAAGTGGCTCCGATAGAATCATTAACATGAAACTCACTCTGTCAGGGAATTAAAACTTTTAACATATATGGCTCTGGGTAGCTTTCCTTCAATCACTATCATATGACTCACTCAATTTCCCTGGACTTAGAGAAAATAATATGAGTTTTGTAGAGAAACTTCCTTCGGCTTCCCATAGGAAATGTGGGAAAGCATGCTTGGACTGAGATCTCGATTGTAGGTATGTTTCTTTTTTTAGGGTTGAAGCCATGGGAGTCCAGTGCACGTGGTTTGCACATACTCTGTTGATATAAAAAAGCTGTTTGAATTGGCCTTTCTCATGCCATAGCAGTAAGGGAATATTTTTAGGATGGGAAAGTATTGAGTTAGAATCTAGAAATCATGATCTCCTAAGCCTCACACTGACTAACCAGCATTCTTCCTAAGCCTGCTCACAGGTACTACAGAACCCCTGGTGAAGGTGGACATGGTAGTATTTGAATTTCTCTTTTATTTCTTGTGGTGCTGAAACAATGGGAACCCCAAGTCGGGACATAGAAGAGATACTATGTCACAGTGGCCACTACTGTGCAATTGAGACTTAATAATAAGAACTAAAAAAATTCTCATTTTAAAAATTTCCATTCATCAAGAAATTTTCTATTTTGGAATATAAAAATCTCAGATGTAATTTTCTTATATTACAGTAGAAATGCCAAAGGAATCATTTCTATGGAACTTTTCCCTCATTTTTTTCCCATGGAGAAAGTAAGCTTTTTTTCTTTTCCTACTCTCTCTAAAAATGATTGAAGTTGGCCCCTAAGAAAGCATGCAGGTTTGTGGTCTGTTCATACTCTGTCTACCAAAATGGCTTTGGAAACACAGCAAATGCTTAATGTTAATCGTAGTTTCCCTTCCCTGGGTATAACTTGTTGGGGAGCTCTAAGAATAACTTAGAGAAATCAAAGAATGGTGTTGTGACCAATTAAGCAATTCAGTTGACATGAGCACAGGTTTAGTATCTACTGTTCACCCTTTGGAGACCACAGACATTCAATAGCATTTTCTTTCTTTTTCTTTACTTTTTCCTTTTCAAATAGAGAGGGACAGTGTGAGAGAGAGAGAAAGAGAGAACTCTAATGTTGGTTTTTCATGTGGCTCTCACTGCTCCAACACCTCATCGTGTACGTGGTGTTGGGGCTTAAACCTGGGTCCCTGTGCATGCCAGGAAGCACCCCAACTGCTGAGTCGCTACTCCAGCCCCACCGTAACATTTTCAAGTGATTAATAGCTACAATTTCTCCTTTACTGTGTTCACTACTATTGTTGTTAACATTCTGGAGATGAAGAAGCAGGTCTTGTGAGATCGCACAGCTTGCTGAAGTCTCACAAGTCGTAAATGCTGGCGTCAGAATGAAATGTACACAATACTTTCTGTTACTTGGTTTCTTCTTCATGCTATGTGATGCTTATTTCATTTCTTTAATGACTTGAAATAAGACAAATGAATCATTAGAACATGTTTCCGTATAAGAGGGTGACAAATTAACTGTTAAGTTTCTGGGTGCGTTGACCTATTTCAACTTGACCAGTGAATGTGCTGGAGGTATGCTTGGTCTCACTCTGTTAAAATGAGCTCTAGGCAGGTTGTCAATCATCCTGTAGGCACATTTTATCTGTAGATGGAACTGTTGTGTAAAGCACCATTGAATTGGGGGTATGAAGCATGGTCATAGGTTTGAATTTTTTACAGGAATGTGTGTGTATGCGTGTGTGCGTGTGTGAATGTATGCACGCATGCATGTGTAGGGAGTGTTAAGGAGGCATTGAGTAAGTGCAAAGAGCTTGAATCAGAACCAGTTTCCAAACGTGACTTCACAGTTCACTAGGCGTGTGACTGCTCACGCTTCTTAGCCCTCCATTAAGCTTTAGTATCTTCAATTATAAAAAACAATTATAGTAAGTATTCAATAGGATCATTGTGATATTAAATGAGGTGCCATATGGCACAATGGTTAGCACTGAACACTTATGACTGAATAAATACTATTGTATTGTGTATTTCAGCACTTTCATAAATTTTGGAGAGATTACTGGTATCTTCACCTCTCAAGTGACCATTTCTAGTCATTGCATTAAATTTGATTACTTTTGTATTGTGATATATATATATATATATATATATAAGATCGAATGAAAGGGAAAAGGTGATCTTGGTAGTTACTTGTATTAAATTTGTATTTCAGAAAACTCTTGAGTCAATGCTTAATAATAATGATGGCAATCCCAACAACAATACTGACAATAATAAAGCCCAGAGTTTCAATTTCAATTCTGGAAGCCTGGCAGTCATGTTTTTTTCAAGGTAAAAAATTGCTTGTATTAGGCACCAGAATGATCTCTGGAAACGTGTAGTAAAAGGAGCTGCTTTTGCATGACTTAAGAAGATGAGGAGGACAGGGGATTCTGCGGACATCTCTTTGCATGACTCCCATTCCTTTGTATGCCTAATGGATGCTCGGTGATACCGGTGAAAGTTGTCCCCTCACCTGTGAGAAATCAAGTAGTTCTGTCACTTTCAAAGTGCCTCACCTGCTATTGTTGATCAGGGCTAGTCTGGTTACTTTTCATAAGAGGGAGCTACTGGTATTTGCCTTTTTAAAAACCTTATTTCCTTGAGAATTACATTGGAAAGTTACACCTCAGGAAATTAGATTTGATTCATTAAAAAAAATCTGCTGGACTGAAAATATTTAATTAATTCCCTTAACTCTGGCGGGGAACTGAGCTTTTGGTCCCGCATTTGGAAACCAGCATGCCTTCCTGAACCTTTTCTCATAACTCTCTGGATTACTTTGGAGTCCACACACTGAAACTTTGAATTTGCTTAGTTACATGTGATGCATGGGAAAGCATGCATCTACTGAAATCTTGTTCTCCATCTTTTCTTCCATTCTTCATAGACTGTAATTATGATGTGAAAGCTTTATGGCAATATGCAACTAAAATGATTTTTTAAAACAATGCTTTGGGCAGACACAAAAGGGTAAAATAGAAGCAGACAGTGTCTTCCACTTTATGAGCTATTTTTGTAAATCCCACAAGATGCATTGGGTCATTTATGGTTTCCTGGTGAGTTCTTCTTAATTGGATCTCAATGAGGTTCTATTTTGTTCAATCAACACCTTAGAGAGAAAATTATTTGTATCAATTTGTGGCCTGTTTTTCATTGTTTATTTTGATCATCATAAGCTGTTTACAATTTGGAATTGTATCATTGATTGATAGAGAACATTCGTAAAAAAATAAAATTTAATTACACATTGTGACAAAATATGTTTATTCTTTCTGCTACAAGAAGTTTTATGAAACTTTTTCCCTTTTATATCCAGATTGGGAGTATCTTTTAAAATGATACGACAGAAAGTACTATCCCCAATTCATAAAGTTCCTTCCTGTTTCCTTCTCTTCCCACTTCTCTCCTCCCTTCCTCTCTCATTTTCCCTTTTCTTCTTTCCTTCTGGCTTATTATGTAGTGGAACCTGGCATAAAAGACATAAGCAAAGAAAAACCAACAAATAAACAAACACCTACTTGAGTGACTCTCAATTTATTGTCAAAGATGAACCAAGTTCCCACAATATGATGAAGAATGAATGTAAAAGCCATTTTGAAGAAATAGAGACCCTAACTATTCAGGACGCATTGTGTGTTGCGTGCCACACACTTTGTTCACCACGCAAGCACACATACACACTTTTTGTATTGTAATTCAGCCTTTATAACCACCCAATGATGTAAGCATCTTTCCCTCCCTATTATGAGTGGAATGTGAGTTGTCCCCCCAAAGCTCATGTGTGACAATTTGGGAAGGTTGATTGGGCTGTGAAAGCCTTGACCCGATGGGTGAGTTAACCCCTGATAGGAGTTGACCGGCGGCTGTAGGTCGGCAGGGTGTGGCTGGAGGAGGCAGGTCATCGGGGTGTGTATTTGGAGTTTCTCTCTCTGCTCTGCTTCCTCTTGTAACACATGAACTCAGGCTGTGGCTGCTGCCATGCTGTTCAGCCTCAACTTGAGCCCTAAGGCCTCCCGTGGACTAAGACCTCTGAAACTGTGAACCCCTAAATAAACATTTTCCTCCTAAACAAATTGCTCTTGTCAGGTCATTCAGTCGCAGTAATGAAAAAGCTGACTAAAACACTCCCTCTCTCCCTTTTCCTTAGAGAGAGAGAGAGAGAGAGAGAGAGCATGAGAGGGAGAGAGTTAATTTTATTTTTTCATCTGATTTTTGTTTTTCCTCCACTTAGTTGCATATTTGGTGCTGGGGATCAAACCTGGGTCCTCACACATGGTGGGCAAGTACTCTACCTATCCAGGCCCTTTATCGAATCTCTTACAGATCAGAAAACTAGGGCACAAAGAAGTTAAAAACAAAATGTTCAGTGTTACGTGGTTCAGCAGAAGTGGAGACATGATACCAATCAGGTGCATCTCACCTCACACTTCTACCCTTTCAACCCCACTGTGATACTTCCCACTTTAGTTTCTTACTGCTGCTCTAGCAAATTTCCACTTAGTGACTTAAAATAACAGTTTATTGTCTTGTACTTCTGGAGGTCAGAATTCCAAAACAAGTCTCACTGGGTTGCAATCATGGTATCTGTCAGAGATCCATGCTCTTTTCTGGAAGCTTGGGTGAGAATCTGTTCCTTTTCTTTCACCAGCTTGGAGAGGCTGCCTGCCTTCCTCGGCTTGTGGCCCAGTCCAGCCTCCAAGCCAGCAATGGCTGACCAGGCCTTCCCCACTCGCCTGGCTCTCACACCCACCCTCTGCTTCCCTCTGCCACTTTTCCAGGAGTCTTGTGATCACAGTGGGTCCTCCCGAATGGTATGATCTGCATTTACATCGGGTCAGCTGATTGACAACGTTACTCGTTTCAACTTTCATTCTCCCTATGTGAAGCCGCATAACATAACATAGTCCCAGATTCTGGGTGTTAGAACACTGACATCATTGTGGACTTGCTTTTTTCTCCCTGACATCTCTTCAAACACACAAGGCACTGTAAGAATGTAGAGGAAAGATAGCTTCTTTTGCACAGAGGATAGGGAAGGGTTCATGGTGATGATGGCACTGAACTGAATTTCTAAAAACAGAGGAAAGAGGATTCCCAAGGGAGGCACCTAAGCAAACACAGGGGTATCATGTTCTGGAAAGAGCAGAAGGACCAGAGCCTACGGACAGACTCTAAAGGATGTTGAATGCCAGATTCAGAGGTCTGAGTTTTTCTTCAACAGGGAGCATAGACTCTCTAGAGGATATTTTAACAGAGACCAGCGTGATCATATCAGTATGGTGGCAGCTGAAGAAGGGAGAGCTAAGATGTAGAAAAATCCACAAGGTCATCATTGTGACTGGCAAAACCAGAAAACTATTTGAAGGTGAAAGTTCCAGGAGTTTGCAATTTGCTTGATACAGAAGGTAGAAGAATGGAAACAGCAAAGAATAAGGTGACTAGCATATACTAAGATGGGATTGTTGACACAGCAAGGCAGCAGGAGTTAAACTCGGCTTTGTAAAGTGTGACTGTGGAGTAGCATCTACGTGCACCCACAAGGAGAAGAGCAACTGTATTTTATTATCACCTGGAGGGTTAAATGAAGGTTGGTAGGGATTTGGAAGAAGAAGGCACGGACTACAACCAAGCAGTGACTTATACATAGCCGGTGGTACCAGAGGCTATAAGCTGGCTCAGGCTTTCTGGAGGTTAGTTCAGTAGCATGTGTTAAGAGTGTGCAAAGTTTGTAAGGTCCATGATGTACTAGTTACCCAACACTACATATAATAACTTAAAGAAACTGCAAACAATCTACAGAGCCTGTCCAGGGAGTTGGTTAATGGCATGTTTTAAATGCAGATGATGAACTATTATGTAGAAATTTGAAAGTTTTTGTTTTGGTCAGCATTTTTGCTACTGGGACCAAAACACCTGATAAGAACAAAAGGAGAAAACATTTCTTTGGGGGCTCACAGTTTCAGAGGTCTTAGTTGTTGTTGGCAAGCTCTATTGCTCTGGACCCAAGGTGAGGCAGAACATCATGGCAGAAGCGTGTGGCAGAGGAAATCAGCTGGGGACATGGCATCAGGAAGGAGAGACAGACAGAGAGAGAGAGAGAGAGAGAGAGAGAAAGAGCTTCATTTAACAAGGACAAAATGTAAACCCCAAAGGCACGCCCTCAGGGACCGACCTCCTCCAGCCACACCCTATCTGCCTACTGTCATCACAAATTAATCCGTATCATAGGATCAATGCACTAATTAAACCTTTTATAAACCAAGCATTTTATCTCTAAACTTTCTTGCATTGTCTCACAGATGAGCTTTTTGGGGACACCTCCTATCTAAACCATAAAGTTATATTTAGAATAATCATTACTATGAACAAATGTTCATTATAATTTAACTTTCAGACAAGGAGGCTATGTACATATACACACGGAGAAGTAGCTCTCCCTTGGAATATTGTAATAATATAAAAAAGCAAATGCTAGCACTTTCTGAACCCCCTCTGTGTGGAAGGCATTATTTTAGGTTATGTTTTATGATTATTCATTTATTTCAAGCAATAAGCTGGTGAGATATACAAGCTTAGCCATTCTAATGATGAGAAAACAGCCTTCAAGATCACATGTGTTGCTCGAATTCACACTGGTAGGAAGGGCTAGACTTCCTTTCCAGGTCTACCGCTGGCCTCGTACCACTATGCTGATCTTTTCACTCACTATTTTACGTTGTGGTTTGCCTCAAGTGTGAGAGGTGGATGCAGTCATGGTGGGACTTGTGAATGATCCAAAGACAAATTTTTACATGCTGCGACCAACTATCCAAATCTAAATAAGCCTCTGGGAATGTTCTAAATGCGCAAAAGCATGTCACAGAGGGAACTGGAGATACTGAAATCACGGGCTAGATGAGATAACAACGTGAATAGTGGTTATCTTTGAGCCATAGAGTTTGGGACAACTTTTGTTTTATTTTTTTGCTTACGTGGGCTTTTTACATTTTCTAAATGCATTTTATAAACTCTTGGTATATATGTATTATTTTTTAAGTTATAAAAACAGCTACTAGTAATAAATGAATGGGCAAGGTTAAGAAAAGCAGCTATGGGGCTGGAATGGAGGCTCAGTGGTTATGGCACTTGCCCTGCATGCGCGAGGACATGGGTTTGAACCCCAGCACCACATACACAATAAAGTTCTGGAGTAACAAAGGCCACATACAAAACTAAATAAAATTGATCCCCCTCCTATTTAAAAAAAGAAAAGAAAAGAAAAGGAGCTATGGAATAGAGTTTGCGCATGTAAAAAGAACTAATTTTGAACTCTAAAATTAGATAGCTTTGATTCTTCAATTTAGCACCCCCTAATATTTCTAATAGAATTTTAAGTCATTTAGACAGTGCCTGAAATAAACTGCTATGCAATAAGGAGACAATTGTCTAAAAGTAGAACAAATCTGGAAAATATTTATTCTTGTCCAGGTGATGGGTTATTTTCCAATTGGAGAATCCAAAAAAAAAAAAAAAATCTTGAATCTGTGCTCTTATACACAGAGTCAAATAGAAGGGACATGGGAGGCTGCGTTCCATATCCTCCATATAACAGGGCCATTGAACACTTAGCCAAAAAGAGATTATTATATTTTCAGAGTTCTACAGAGAAGATTCCCATATTATCCACTTAAATCTTATTCTAACTTTGTTCCCAGAATTGCCTCTCTCTCTACTCTTGTGCCGTGTTTTAGGTCCATTTAAAACAAATTCCACTCTAGGTAAGTGGGAAATAGCTGGTGATCTCCATTAAACACTATTAGATTACTCTTGAGACTGAAAATTGAGGCTTAACTTTTAACCCTGGCTGCTCTGTGCCTCTCCCTCAATGGTCTCCCAAAGTCTTAACACTTTTCTTGAAGATGAAAAGAAACTCCCTAGATTTTAGTAAAACACATTCCATCATAAGCAGTGATATGTAGGAAAGGTGAATAACGGTGCCCATATTTACATTTCTGGGCTGGTTCAGAATATGTGCTTGAGAAATATTATTAACTTAATGAACAATGTCTTTTTAAATTGGTATCACGGTATCATCAATTTTGATTCTTTATACCTTTCGATTGCTCCGATTTTTCAAGACAGGTTTTCCTCCGTTGCCTTCAGTCGCTGCTTGTGTTGCTTCTCTCCGGTGAAACTCCTTCACATATCCTTTCCATGTCAGTTGTCTTTCTGGACACTCTTCAAATACACAAGGACATTTAATCTTCTGATGCAAAATGCCAGCCACATTAGATTTATGTCACCTGAAAAGCTCACTGTTGTGCTAACTATTCCATCATGCAGATCACCGGCAGAGACCTAGAATACCAATATTCTTAAGTTTAAATCCAGAAGAAATCCACTAGTGACGTTCCGCCAATGTGCTTTGGGTTAACACCAACCTATCGATTATCCTTCCGAGTCCAGCTTCTGTGACAACATAGGGCTTCACTTCTGCTATCTGTCAAGCATCCTGGTCTCCCAAGCAGCCACAGCTGATGCATTAAAGTAGTTTATTGGCATGGAGCATCTTTAGTCTCAGGAGAACAAGACATTTTACACAGTAAGTGGGTGATAAATCGCATTTTTAAAAATTGGATTATTTTAAAAATGCTCTTAGGTACTGTTTAGAGGAGACCTATAATGAAACCTATTGTCAAATGAAAAATCTGTAAGAAAAGTTAATAACTATCCCCTAAAGTATTTCTTTGAGATTGGCTATTTTACAGCAGATTTTTCTCAAAGGACTTTGCCTGTACTCATTTTACCCCCATGAGCTTTATGAATTCTGTAAAGGCTAATGGCTCTTGGAGCTGTATGTGACTTATCTGAGGATTAATGACTTGACCTCAGTGCTTCTTTGCTGGTGTCCTGGGCTCGCCTCTTAGACCTCACAGCATCAAATGCCTGGAAGAAAAACAGCTCATCTACCCCAATCATCCATTACCAAGTTTGCTTACCTTCCTCATGTTGAGACTTGTATAGCAGGGCTGGTGAGACTCGTTCTAATTCTGTGCTTCTGGAAGAGATACCAGCTGATACATTACAATGAAGTAGAGTGAAAATATGGTAAAATTGTGCTTTCTCGTTTAAACTTAATTTAGGTCAGATACTGTTTGCATCATCAAGCCTATAGTAGGTAGAATATAGAAAATTTATAAAATCATAATGAATTTTGTGTGTGTGTGTGAACAACTTTCAGCTCCTTAGGGGTCCACAACCTAAATAATTTTAAGAAACCCTATATTGGGGATATTCCTAGGCTCTTTAATTCCTAGAGTCTCTATTTGACATGCCTCTGAAAAGCAGATTATCTTTCAAAAGTTTAAACTTTATTAGCAATTTAAGAAATAGAAACACACTTATGAGATTTTACATTTTAGTGGTCACATGGTTGAAAATCTCAAGAATAAAACTTCTGGGTGTTGACAAAAATGTAGTAAAATG
Organism: Aplodontia rufa; assembly: GCA_004027875.1. Taxonomy (NCBI): domain Eukaryota; kingdom Metazoa; phylum Chordata; class Mammalia; order Rodentia; family Aplodontiidae; genus Aplodontia; species Aplodontia rufa. Next base: position 38,732 of record PVKS010018399.1, read on the forward strand.
GACATTCCTATACTATGCTAGTGGGACTTGATACTCCTGACAGCAATTTGGCAAAGGTCTTGAAATATGCATATGATTGCATCAGCAATTCTGTTTTGAGGGGTTTATCCTAAGGGGAAGAATAGAAGAAACATGTAAATATGTTTGTCTCAAGATACTTATTACAGTATTGTTTATAACAGTAGGAAGGTTATAGTTGTGCAATAATAGGGATTCATTTAAATCATTTACCATACACTCAAAAAATGGATTCCCACAAAATAATATAGTTGCAATTTATCATTATGGAAAAATACTGACATTATAGTCAGCGATAATGCTATTTACAAAATGATATGTATAGCATTGAACTAGAAACCATACTTGTTAGTCATGAATGGGAAGGTGGCCTAGAAGGCCACCAACAAAATCAGAAGCCAGCCAACAAAATGACGTTTGTGTATATACTTAAATGATTTAGATTTTAGGTGGGTTTCCTTTTTTGAAGATCTACATTTTCCAGCAAATATATAAAACATAAATTATAGGCATATATGTAATAAAATGACAATTCCTCATAAAAAAGGATACATATATAAGAATTTTCTACAATGACCTAATAGGTAAGCATTTCATATTCTCATTATAGACACTCATCTTCCACTTATGAAGCTATTGATTTGTAGAAAGAACACTTCTTTCACAAGAGATCCATTGATGTTTATGTTTCATGTTTCAGTGTTGAAATATCACCTATTAAATGGTCTGGGATCACCAATTGCTTTACTGAAGGTAGTAAGATGGCATTAGCTTCTTATCGTTTATCCTCCTTTCTTCCCCTCAATCCTCAGCACAGGACTGAGGACAAAGTTTTCAGTGAGTTACTATTTAGTCTGTGTGAATAACAAGAACTGAAGATTTATTAATTTACTCATTAAAACTTGAATAATGTTTACTAAGTTCCAGGCTGTATTCTAAGAACTTTGCAAATATGATCTCCTTAATCCTTTAAGGTGCCCTGGGAGTGAAGGATCATTATTATCCTTTTTTAAAATTTTTTATTTTTGAACAACCATAAAACCATACAAGTTTTTAACAAAGTAATATAAAATGTGTATATAATCTGGATATTGCAATTACCCCCAGGAGTGCCCCCCCCAATTACCCTCCCTTATCCCGCCCTTCCCCTTCCCACAACATCTCTAAAAAAAGTATTAGGTTGTAAAACATTATTTCTTTTCTGGATTTAACATATGCTAATAGACCAACTTTCTCATTGTCCAGGGTCTAGTCCCCACCTCCACAGATGAGTGGAGACAATTGACCCTTAGTTCTCTGGGTTAAGCTGATTTTACTCAGCATGATCTCTTCCATAGCCATCCATTTACCTTCAAAGGCTGCAATATCATTGTTTCTAATTGCTGTGTAATATTCCATGGTATAAATGTACCATAGTTTTTGGATCCATTCATCCAG
>PVKS010018400.1:0-28908 GCA_004027875.1 Aplodontia rufa
ATATAGGTCCAGCCTCCACAAATGAGGGATGAGGGAGACCATTCGGCCCTTGACTCTCTGTGTTTGACTAACTTCACTCAGCATGATTTCTTCCAGTGGCATCCATTTACCTTCAATAGATGCAATATCATTGTTTCTAATAGCTGAGTAGAACTCCATTATATATTATATATATATACAATATATATATAATGTTATATTATATTATATTATATTATGTTATATTATATTATATACCAGAGCTTTTGGATCCGTTCATCCAGGTGCATCTGGGTTGGTTCCATAATTTAGCTATTGTAAATTGAGCTGCTATGAACATGAATATTGCTGTGTTGCTGCAATGTGCTGATTCTAACTCCTCTGGGAAAGTACCCAGACGAGGATAGCTGGATCGTATGGTGGATCCAACCCTAATTTTTTGAGGAGTCTCCTCACTGCTTTCCAGAGTGGCTGGACCAGTCTGCAGTTCCTCCAACAGTGTGCTAGTGCTCCTGTCTCCCCACAACCCCTCCAGCGTTTGTTATTATTTGTCTTCTTCATCTTTGCCAGTCTGACTGGAGTGAGGTGAAATCTTAAGGTAGTTTTGATTTGCATTTCTCTGATTGCTAGTGATTTAGAATACTTTCTCATGTATTTATTGACTTGCTCAATGTCTTCTGTTGAGAAGTTTCTGTTTAGCTCTCTGGCTCATTTATTGATTGGATTGTTTGTGTTTTTTGAGTTCTATATAAATTTTGGATATTAGTCCCCTGTCAGAGGGATCACAGGTCATGATTCTCTCCTGTTCTGTAGGTTGTCTCTTGACTGTTTTGACTATTTTCTTGGCTGTGCAAAAACTTTTTAGTTTAATGGCATCCCACTCATTGATTTTTGACTGTAATTCTTTCACTTTAGGGTCCTTGTTTAGGAAGTCATTACCAAATCCCATATATGCTGGAGTGTTGGTCCTAATTTTTCTGCTAGCAGAAAGATGTATGGTATGGACGGCCACTCTTGAGTAGCACTAGATGCTGGCTTTGCCGTTTGTCACCCTTGTGTAACTGCCGACCTCTCTTTAACATGAGAGGGGAGCTGGGGAACCATGGCACATGCCTGCAGTTCCAGCAGCTTGGGAGCTGAGCAGGAGGATCACAAATTCAGAGCCAGCCTCAGCAACTTAGTGAAACCTTGTTTCAAAATAAAAAATAAAAAGGGCTAGGGATGTGATGTGGCTCAGTGGTTAAGCGCCCATGAGTTCAATCCCTGGTACCAAAAAAAAAGTGGAAGTGTGCTCTTATAGAACTTCTAAAAGGTCTTAAAAAAAAGAAGCCCAATACATGTTTTAGGAAGTTGAGGAACCAATACCAGTACAGGCAGCACGTCACATGCAGTGACTAAACAGCAGCAGGTGCCACAGAGGGCAAGAGCTAGCGGGGAAATTACTTGTTAACCTCAACTAACAACGGGCTGAATATTCAGAACAAGAAAAGGCAGGATGGGTTTGAAAATGAGAAACTATTAATGACAGATACTCCAGAACTTGGAGAGTGTGCCACATCCACACACACAGGGCCACTTATTCTTTTTATGGCTGCCTCATATCCTGTCGTGTGGCGGCACCATCCGTTGTTTAACCAGTCCTCACTTGGGAGATGTTTGGTGGTTCCTAATATTTTGCCACCATAAAAAAAAAAAAAATGCTACGGTGACTATAGGTCATTTTGAACGTCCTTCGGTAAGTACACCAGTAGGGTAAATCCCTGAGAGAAGTGCTGGTTTAAAGGGTATTACATTTAAATTTTTGATTGAGAGTATCAAATTGCTCTCCTAAGAGGTTGTACCAATTTCAACTCCATCAGCAATGTAAAAGAGTGCCAATTTTGCCACACCCTCACCCACACTGTATATTACAAAGCTTTTGATCTTTGCTAATCCAATAGGAGAAAAATAGCACCTTATTATAGTTTTAATTTGCATTAAGAGTGAGGTTGAGCTTCTTTTCTTGTTTAAAAGCCGTTAGTGAGCAAAGACATTGGCGCTAGCCTTGACTCTGGACATAATCTTTGCAGTGAGTCTTGCCCTGCCAGTGTAAAATGCCAGGTTCCAGCTTTTAACTGTTTAGGAACCAGTCCCCTAGAGTGCACTGAGTACCTCATTTAAACCTGGGAAAGGGCCATTGAAGAAATGTCATAATTGATTCTTCTGGATAGGAACCTCCAGATTCTGGATCGAAGATCCCATCTCAAGTGCTTACTGTCTTCTGCTTGCACGTACCTGGCCTGTCATCTCCATCTGTTGTCATTCTGGCTCTGTGCAAATGCTACTTGATGAAAAGGAGATTAGCGGTGCTAAAGGTTATTAGAGTCTTTTCCCCTGCTGTCTGCAAAAGGAGGGCCCTGGGCCAGAGCAGTGATTTTTTCAGGCTATGGGATTTTTGTTATTTTACTCTTTAAATATGAAGAGCCTTTTTTGAAATGAGGCCTTTGAGCAACCCTAATATACAAGATATGGTTGAAATTAGAGTTGCTGAGGTTGAAGAAGGACAGAGGTCCCAGGACCACCCACCCCCACCCCCTTTAACTTGCTGCCTCTTGGTGTTCTCCCTGAGATGTCTCTGCAGAGACCTAAGGCCCTTCAAGGCCCAATTTGAAAACCCCTAGAGTCAGTCAGTGATGTTTAAAGTTTGTTCTGTGGTGATACATCAGAGGTTTTGGAGCATCACTGAAGAAGGGAGAGCTTTGGAAAGAAAATGGCCAGCTTTCCCAAGCAGTTGATACTGCAAATACAGGTGAGAGTGTCCATTATCAGGGTGCCATGGAGCCTGCCTTCTGCCACTCAGCAGAACATCCTGTACTCAGAATTTTGTCACTTCACATGTTCTCCAATCCTGTATTTTTTCATTCAGCATATGTTTTGAACACCCACCCTGTGCTGGCTGTATTGAAGTAGAATCTAATGGGAAATTCAGACACCAAACAGTATGACAAAATAAATACATGGTTACAGACTGTGATGCGTTGATATGAAGGGAGAGAACATGATGCTATAGAAGACACTGAGTTAGGGTGAGGGGTGAAGTGATGGCTTTACTGGGTAAGTTCTAAGTGTGCTGAGATGTGAAAAGTGATTTGGAGTAGATGTAAGGGGAGGAAGTGAAATATTTCAGCAGCAACATACACAGAATTTCTCAGGGAAGAAAATGCTTGGCACGTTGGAAGAACTAGAAGATAGTAAGTTATCAGGCAACTAGAATAGTAGAAAATGGTGTTGCAGAGACAGGCAGGGAGGGCTGGGAGGCACTATGCAGGCCATGGCAAAGAGCTTGTTCTATTTAGGAAGTACTAACGACTTTTGTTAGTGATCAAGGTGATCATTATAACACTATCTACAGTCCAGTGGTTCCCAGACACAGGATTTATGGGGCAACTCCAAGAGCAAAGTCTAGAGGAGGAGGGAAGTCATTCATGCCAAACACCAGCAAAGCTTGAGAACAGCACCACGGCAGAGGACATCGAACAGTTCGTGCTGGACTACCTCCAAGAGAAGGATGTGGCAGAGGGAAAGGTCTCGGATTTTGACAGTGAAGGAGGTAATTACTATTTATTTTGGTTTAACTAATTCTTTGTTTTTGAAACAGATTATTGGAAAAATAATGAAACATCATTCCAGAAAGTTTGAAAATAAGCAGTTACTCATAAGCTCACCATACCAACAGCCATTCTCATTTTTTGTGTAATCTTTTTCCATTCTTTTTTGTTACAAACCTATATTTAGGTGGTTACAACCATAGTTTTTGTTTGTTTTGCAACACCGGAGATGGGACCAAGGGTCCTGTGCATGCTAGGCAAGCACCACCACTGAGCTATACCCTCAGCCCCCTGCAGCCCTGGTTTAAATGCAGCATACCCTTTTTGTGTTTAGTTATAAGCAGTGCTCTGTGTTGCTATGGAATTTTCATAATTAATGTTTTAATAGCTACTACTAAGTATCCAGGCCCCCGTGGGAAGTTTAGGTTGCTTCCAGAATTCTCTGTAATACATAGAGCTGCAGTAGATGAATCTGTGCATGTGATCTTTTCCTTTTTGCATCTCTCTTTATAAATAACCAGAAGTGGGAAATGAACCTTATTTAATGCTTGCCAAGTTACCCTCCAGAAAGGTTGCATCAATTCATACTTTCCTTCAGCAGTGCAGGGTTGATACTGCTTTCACCATAATCTTGCCAGCATTGGCTTTTACCGATTTTGTGTTTTCCTAAATTAATAGGTAAAGTTGAATATATTTCTGTATTCTTGTTTGCTAACATTTTTATCTGTGCCCATTGTCTGTTCATGTTGTATCTATTTATTTATTGGTAGGAAGAGGTTCCAGTGTTTTTCTCACCTGTTTATATGATAAAGGAAAAGAAGAGTTCAGGCTAGTAGCAGCTCTGGCCTCTTGTTTTATTCACAAACTCAATCTGGAGCTTCAGGTCACGGAAGGATTAATAAATTATTAGAATCTCCTCTGCAAATATAAAATGCCAAGTCATAATGAGCTTGGTGGTCTCAGAACTATCCTAAATCGAACTGAGTCCCAAATTAGTTTGTTAGGTTGAAATTGAGCAGATTTCCCCCCTTTTTCTCCTTACCCCCACCTCCCCACAGTGTACACTGAGAGTTTGAAGAGCTGAAGCCAAGACTTCCAGGATAACAGGAAATAGTAGTTTGATGCACTAACTACAACTGATTTCTTCTAAACAGAAAAACATCACAGAGCACAAATAATGAATTATTCAGAGTTGAGTCATTGCTGTCCTCGAGGACAGAGTTTTCTGATTAGAAATCTGTCAGGCCTTTTCTTCTCAGGTTTGTTTCTTTTTTTTTTTTTTAAGAGAGCAGGGCAGTGAGGCGGGGGGGGGGAATCAATTCTATTTGGTTTTTCATACAACTTTCGTTGTTTCAACACTTTGTTGTGTATGTGGTGCTGGGATTTGAACTCACGTCCTTCTGCATGCCCAGCAAGTACCTTAACCACTGAGCCACTGCTCCAGCCCTGCTATTGCATGTTTTGTTTTGTTTTGTTTTGTTTTAAAGAGAGAAGGACAGTGAAAAAGAGAGAGAATCAATTTTTATTTAGTTTTTCACATGGCTTTCATTGCTCTGAGACTTTGTTGTGTACTTGGTGCTGGGATTTGAACCCGAATCCTCACACATGCAAGACAAGCACCATAACCGCTGAGCTACCGCTCCAGCCCCTCAGGTTTGTTTCTTGATTCAACCAGTCCTTTCTGTGAACTACACTCCTTACCCAAACCCAGGAGCCCTGAAGAAGGGAAGGAGTCTTGATCCTTCATAATCCAGATTTGCCATTCTGGTTTAAATTTTAAGCATCGTCAGTGAAGCTCTTTCATGATTAGGATCTTCTGGTTCTAGAGGATGTTGGCTAGGAGCAGACAGAATAAATCAACCCCTTCTTCCAAATCAGAAAATCCACATTCCTCAAATAATGTTCTGCAGTAGGTGAAGTTTAAACAACAGACCCTGCTCTAGGGGAAAAAAAGCGTAGCCATAGCATTCTTAGAATTACAATTCATCAGGTCACCTCACATACTTGGCATTATAAAGAATGTTTGGCTTGATGTTGGCTTGACACAAGCATTTTGTTTTAACCACATAAAAGCACCTATCCAAGGTCCCTTCTCCAAGAAAACCAAGCATTCTACAAATGCATTTTCATTTATCTTTTCTGTCCCTTAGAGAAAGGTGCAGCCTCTTTCCAGCAGAGGAAACTGAAGTGGGAGAAAGTTAAGGGAACAGGACTCGGGTCAGTGGAAATAAGCACAACTGGTTATCAGGGTTTAGGGACAGGGCAGAGACTGTAATAAGACAGGAAAATTTTTCAGGATGGAGATTTTGGCCTAGGTTCCATGCAATTGAAGTCTTTCTGGTATTGTTTTAACTTACAAACTTAACCTGTCAACAAGCAGATGAGGTATATATGCTTTATCCCTCTTAACTGGGTAAGTTAATGTAGGATGTGAGAAATTGCTAATAGGTTGTGGAAGAAAACTTGGACCAGTCCCCTCTGGTCAAACCCCACGTGCTGTATTGCACCAAGCGATCCTGGTTTTAGCTCATGAGTAAGGCTTGGTACTGGCCATCAGAAGCTCTCACAGGCTAGTGGAGAAAATAGATGCAAAGAATGAACCAAAAGGAAGAAGGAGAGCAAAGGGCAGAGAAAGCCCAGCCTTAGGCCTCCAAATTAGAATTCTGCTCCTGTTTTTATTTAAGTATTTATTAATTAGGGCTGGAGTGGTGGCTCGGTGGTTACAGCACTTGCCTGGCATGCACCAGTACACAGGTTCAAACCCTAGCACCATGTACACAACAAAGTGTCAGAGTAACAAGTCACAAGAAAAACTAAATAAAACTTGCTTCTACCTTTTTTCTCTCTCTCACTGTCCTTCTCTCTTTAAAAAAAAAAAAAAAGGAAGAAAAGAAATTATTAATTAAAATTTAGAAAGGAGCCAGGCGCGGTGGTGCACACCTGTAATCTCAGCAACTTGGGAGGGCAGGAAGATTACAAATTCAAAGCCAGCCTCAACAACTTAGTGAGACCTTGTCTCAAAATAAAAAATAAAAAGGGCTAGGGATATGGCTCAGTGGTTAAGTGCCCTTGGACTCAATCCCGGGTATCAAAAGAAAGAAAAAAAAATTTAGAAAGGACCCACGGTATAGAAAAAATTTAGACCATCCATTGTCTCACAACCCTGTTATTGCTATATTTTGTCAGGCTCCTTTCCATAGTGCTCATGCTGCATGCACTGTTTTGGGGTTTTGTGTTTGTTTGTTTTTTTTTTAACAAGAGAGAGAGACAGAGAGAGAAAGAGAGAATCAATTTTTTTTTAAAGAGAAACAACTTTATTTAGTTTTTCACATGTCCCTTGTTGCTCCAACACTTAGTTGTGTACATGGTGCTGGGGTTTGAACCCAGGTCCTTGTGCTTGCCAGGCAAGCAGCGAACCCGCTGAGCCACCACTCCAGCCCGAGAATCAATTTTTTATTTAATTTTTCAAATAGCTTTTGTTGTTCCGACACTTTGTTGTATACATGGTGCTGGGGTTTGAACTCATGTCCTTGTGCATGCCAGGCAAGTGCCATAACCACTGAGCCACTGCTCCAGCCCCATGCATTCACATTTTAATATCATACTTTTTAACAATAATATTTCATTTGTCTTTAAAATCCACACATTTTTCCTTTGTCATTAAAACCCTTGCTAAGCATAAACTTTAGAGACCATGTAACTTACCATTGCTGGGATATACTGTGGTTTATCTAACCACTTCCATTGATTGGGCATAGGATGTGTCTTAGTCCATTTGTGCTTGTAGAACAAAGTGCCTGAGACTGGGTATTTATAAAGAACAGAAATTTATTTTCTCATAGTTCTGAGATTGGGAAGTCCATGATCAAGGCACTGGCAGTTACGTGGTAATGGCTGCTCTCTGCTTCCAAGATGGTCCCTTGTATCCTCCCTAGGAGAAGCACACTTTGCCCTCAACCACAAAAAGCACAAGGGTGAAGGGTGGACAAGCTACAGGAAGACTTTTTTATAAGGGTCTTGATCCTGCTCATGTGGGGAGGGGTCCTCATGGCCTAATTACCTCTTACATATCCTACCACTTAATACCATTTAATTGACCCTTAAGTATCAGTACGTAAATTTTGGAGGGGACACATTTAAACCATAACAGAGTTTTCCCCAGTTTTTAGCTGGTAATTAATGCTGTCACAAACATCCTAACTTTTACTGCCTGACCTAGATTTCAAATGGTTTCCTTAAGATCTGCTCCTAGGGCTGGAGCGGTGGCTCAGGGGTTGTGGTGCTTGCCTGGCATACGCGAGTTTGAACCCCAGCACCGTGTGCACAGCAAAGTTTCAGAGCAGCAGAGGCCACATGGAAAACTAAATAAAAAATTGATTCTCTTTCTCTCGCTGTCCCTCTCTCTTTAAAAAAAAAAAAAAATATGCTCCTAGCCAGGCACAGTGGCACACACCTATGATCCCAGCAACTCAGGACCCTGAGGCAGGAGGGTTGAAGTTCGCACCCAGCCTCAGCAACTTTGCAAAGACCTAAGCAACTTGGTGAGAGCCTGTCTCAAAATAAAAAATAAAAGGGCTAGGGATGTGGCTCTGGTTATGTGCCCCAGGGTACAAAAAAAAAAAAATTCTGCTTCTAGTTATTTTCCTCTAAAGTCTTTTTCATAAGTGTAAAACTCAGGATCAAGCTGGATTTGGACACTTCTTAAAAAACCCGGTCACCAATCATGCTGTTTTTCCAGAGGAGTTATCAGGCCCTCCCAAAGTGGACGAGAGTGACACCCTTCCAGATGTGGAGCCACCACTGCCGGTGCAGATCCAAATAGCTAGAGACGTGATGGAGCGCTGCATCCACTTGCTGTCGGATAAAAGTCTGAAAATCCGCCTGAAGGTCAGTGTGCAACCCCTTCTCTGCATTCACAGAACAGCAGGACTGGCATCCATGGCTGGCAGTGACCACATGGATAAGCAAAGAACTTCCCTTATCTCCTGGTTCATGAGTGGTGGCCAGGAGGAGGCGTCAAGAGGAATTTATCAGTGGGATGACAGCTTCACATCTTTCTGTGTCAGCTTAGATGCCAAAGGGAACTGAGTCCCCTACATTAAAAACCACAAAGTTTTGAGGATTCATTTAGTTTCCAAAGGAAAGAAAGTCATTACTTTAAAGGGATATCATTTTCTGAGCTGACTCAATGCAGGATGAAGATTTTAATACTTTAAAGTGGTCATTCCTGCAAACCTGACCCTTATCTCAGTTTCTGTTTTCATCCAAGGAAAAGCCCCAGCACTTTTTGAAATATTACATCCTTGTTGGCAGTTTCCCAAGCAAGCACCCCTATCAGCAAGGAATTAAAATTTATAAAAGTGTCTCAATAACAGGTCGGTGGAGTGGGGTGGTAGTGGGGGCCATGGTGTTCAGAATGACTTCAGAGATCTTATGCCCAGAAGAAAGCAACGTCCCCCTTCCAAGCTGAAGGGAGAAGCTGCTGGCTTAATGACTCACTCTAGCAGTCAGAGCACGGTGACTTGCTCGGGGCTGGGGACGAAGGTGGGATCCCAGTGTCTGTGTCTGTTTTGTAGAACTCCTGTAGTCTTCCTGAGCACTTCCTCTCAGCGCTCATGTGTTCTGTGCAGCAAGTGCTTCTCAAGTGTGTGTTCCACACAAAGCTTTAGCGTAGGTGTTTGGTTGATACGTTCAGCAAACTCCTGAATATCCTTCAAGATCTTCCCTTTTACAGTGGCTTTGTAGCAGCTCTCCGCACACTGTAATTACTAGGAATGTCAGTGTTGCAGTCAGACGTATCTCAGTTCAGCTCTTGGCTTTCCTGCTCAGTAGATGTGTGGCCTCAAGGAAATCAGGTCACAATTTTGAGCCTTAGAGTCTTTGTAAAATGGAAATGAGAATCCCTACCTCACAGGCTGTTGATTATAAAGATAAAACAAGTAGCATGAGGTACACTCATCCATTTACGAAATGCTTGCCAAGCACTTCCGTAGCTCAAGCAGAGGCTGTGAAGAAGGCAGTGATGTGGGCATGATCCCTGTCTTTGTGGAACTTCCTGTGTGTCATGGAGCAATACACAAACATCCAAGTACAAGAAAAATGTTATGAAGGTAATAAGCAGGTTCTATGACAGAAAATAGTAATTTTACCAAATATATATTGGAAACCTACTCTACAACAAACCCTGTTGAATTCAGCAAAGCTTATATTCTGATTTAGACTCGATCATACAGGAAGGCCTCTCTGAGGTGGTAACATTTCTAAAGGTTGAGGAGCCACCATGAAGAGGGGCAGAGCCAGGGTAAAGACCATTGCAGGCAGAGGGGGAAATGCATATCAGCAAAATGTGATGTAGCTTGTCCAGTTACTGACAGAACTCAGTTCAGAACTGGTCTGGTCAGTGATACCAAAGCCATTTCTACTACACTACTCTGTTCTCCTCTGTGCTGCTGAGCTTTCTCTGATCACCCTGCCTAGCCAGTCACTTCCCAAGTGCAGGGCCTCTTCTGTTTCTGTTCTGTCTCAGTATGGACCAGCATGTGGCAGGCTTCCAGTAAGGCTTCGCGTCAGCAGACTTCACTCTGCCTCTCTGCTCAAATATGTACCCCAAGTGCACTGTGAAGACTGCACATCTTTGGGAAGCCTGCGTTAGGCTGACAGCAGCCTGCAGCATTGTTGCACACAGACTGTGTTCAGTGGGCTCTGCAATGTAAGAGAGCAAGAAGCACATTCTCAAGGAAGACGAACAGTCCGCTTCATCTGGGTCAACCCCCAGACCTTTCTTACAAGATTGGCTGTACCTCAGCTGACTGCTTGGCTCTCCAGGAAGCAGGACCAGGACTTGAATCCCACACAGCCTCTCAGCTGCTTCTCCCCCATCACTCCTGTCTCATTCTGTGGCACCTGCTTACCTCCTGTTGCTGTGCCCGAACCTGAGCACCTCCATTTGCTGCCTCTTCACCCTTTATCTATCCAGTCCTCCTGCAAGTTAAGCCATTTCATTTCTAAAACAGAGCTCACAGCCTTTCATTTCTCTGCCTCTGCCAACATCCTGTGGCAAGATCATTTTGCTCCCCTTGTGTGGAATGTGTGCTGTGGCCTCCTAAAAGCCTTCCCACTTCTCTCTTCCCCTTCAAGCCCCTTCACTCGGCAACCAGAATGACCTTAAAACAGGAATCAGATCATTTCACTATCCTGCTCAAAACACTTGCATAATTCCCCACTGCACTTAGTACAAAATAAAAGATTCTTAACACGATCCTCCAGTGGTCCAGCCCCTTGGTCGTGCACCACACAATCTGTCCTCACCTCCTAAGCACAGCAGGCTCAGGGTCTTCCTCATTGTGGTGCCAGCTGTGGAGACACTCACCCTGTACAGGGCCAGCGTCTGCTCATCTCTTATGTGTCGTTTTAGCTGTTCCTCAGAGAAGCCTTCCCACCCATCCTTTTGCTTTAGCTCCTTCCCTTTTGTCCTTTACTTTCCTTCTTGACACAATTGGTAATCTTTTTACTTGGATGTAATATCTAATTAAGGTCTTTCTCCAGTTGACCATAACCCTGAAAAGGCAAGGAAGCCTGTATATTTTGTCCCTGTATGTCTCCCTAGTACCCGTTCTGGCCTATAATAAACAGTTACTCTATTAGTACATTTCTCAATTAGTACATTTACTCTTAAAATGGTGACTCAAGCCCAGGCATCTAGTTTCAAACCTTTACCATCTATTGAAATCATGTCTTTTCTTTCAGGTCTTAGATGTGCTGAGTTTGTGTGTGATTGTTCTGCAGTCACACAAGAACCAGCTCCTCCCCTTGGCTCATCGGGCTTGGCCCTCACTGGTGCACCGACTGACAAATGATGACCCCCTGGCAGTACTCAGAGCCTTCAAGGTACTACACTGATGTCCTCACTCTCCGTCATGGGGATGGAGATGGAGCTGTGGGCACAGAGCTCCTCAAGGTCTTGCATCTCCTCTCTTTCTGTTGATTGTGTGTCACAGACCTTGAAGAAAGTGTAGAAAAATAAGAAAGGGACAGAAAAGTCACTTTCCTTTTGAATTTGAATCAAGGTGAACTAACAAAGCAAAAATCTAACAGTATTTATTGAGCTTCTCCCAGGTACCAGGCAGTGAGTGAGCTTGGTACTTCCCTATGCGTAAGCTCATCTCTTCATATCCATCAAGATAAGTGTGATGTTTTGGAAGAGAAGAAAACAGGCTCAGAGAAGTGAAGGAAGTGTCTCAAGATCATACAGCTCGCCAGGTGCCGTGGCGCACATCTGTATCCCAGTGGCTTAGAAGCCTTAGGCAGAAGGATCACGAATTCAAAGCCAGCCTCATCAACATAGCAAGGTCCTAAGCAACCTATCAAGACCCTATCTCAAAATAAAATGTGCTGGGGATGTGGCTCAGTGGTCAAGTGCCCCTGGGTTCAATCCCTGGTACCCCACCCCACCCTGGGCCAAAAAATGATCATACAGCTGGTAAGCAACAGAGCCAGATCCATGAGCTCATGTTCATGTTCATTGCTCTGCACAAGGGTTCCAGATCCTGGTGAAGCAGCCTGGGTTCTAGCTGTGGGCATTCTCTGCCCAGCCAAACCACTTTGGGTTAAATCCATACGACCCATTTTCAGGTGGGGCTTAGGAACACCTACCCTACCCTTCTCATAGTGTTGCCAAAGATGAAGTGATAGTGGTGGAGTGCTTTGACAAGCTAAAGCCCGGTGTAGATGTGAGGTATCGTTCTCCCTGACTTAGTTGGCTTATTTTAGCACATGTGTTTTAGCTTACTTATTTATATCCTTCTTTGTTTTAAAAAGCACTTATGACATCCTACAGAGATACATTCACCGTGGCAAACTATCGTAAATTAGAATCAGGAGAGCAAAAGAATGCAAAGAAGAAAGATGTGTAGGGATATAAATGAAGCTGAGAATGCAATTAATACTCTTGGCAAAAGTAGTAAGATTCTTAAGCATATTCTGACCAAAATACCAGTTTACATTCAGAACACATAAAATTGTTAATATTTTTTCCAAAGCAAAACACTTAAAATGTGTGTGTGTGTGTGTGTGTGTGTGTGTGTGTGTGTGTGTAGAGTAGAGTAGAGGTGCGGGAGGGAGAGAGATTAGGGGAGGCAAAGATAGAGGGAGGTATTATTCAGATGCACCATTTTCCTTTATAAAAATTAATAGGTTATCTGAAATGACAGCAAGTGTAGAAAAATGAGAAAATACCAAGATGTGTGTGATGAAACAGGCTGCTTTTTCCGCACCAGTCACATTGATGACATCTGAGGTCTGCAAAAGCTTGTGCAGTCGACCCAAGGGACCTGAAATGAGTTCCGCCTTCTCTGCAAAGTGGGCAACCTCTCTATGCACTGGTTATGCCTTACTTACCAATTTTTAAAGAAATTCCTATTCTCCTGTATACTCAATCTTGTGCAACGGGGCAAAACGTTTCAATATGTTCTGCTAGAGAAAGTTTAAAACGAGACATGCAAAGAAGCTGACTGTTGTGAAAGATAGAATGAGGGTGATGTACACAAGAGATTGTGCAGTCGAACAGAAGGAACACAGACTTGACTGCAGCCACGGACACTGGAGATCTCACTCCAGTCGTCACCCTCCTGATGCCTGCCCATGGCAGCAGCTGAGCCCTACGTTTGCATTTGCTCAGCTAGCTAGAGTTGAAAGCACAGTGTTTTCTCAAGGGATGTTAGAAAGATTCCAGAATGATCTATGTGAACTGCTTTAAGCTCTCTTTTTAAACAGAAAGGGAGGAAAAATCAAGATACTAATCATGTTATTCATCCAACTCAAGATTCCTCTGAATTGTTCTCCGTGTAATCTGTATTTATGGATAGAAGCAGCCATGCCTTGGGAGCAGAGACCTCCAAATTCATAACTGTCAAAATTACAAACCATGGGCAAGGAATTAACAGCAGTAGTTCTTTTTTTTTTTTTTTTTTTTTTTTTTAAGTAGAAACCTAGATGGAATTGAATTACCAGGCATTCTTTAGCCCTCTTGCTGCTGTGGCAATTTCGGTCAGTGCGCTGGGGTCTGTTTCTGCAGGTTTTACAGACGCTGGGAGGCAAGTGTGGTGATTTTCTACGGAGTCGGTTCTGCAAAGATGTTCTGCCAAAACTGGCTAGCTCCTTGGTCACCCAGGCTGCCATCAGTGCCAGGGCTGGACCAGTTTACTCGCACACGCTGGCCTTCAAGTTGCAGCTGGCTGTCTTACAGGGCCTGGGCCCCCTCTGTGAGAGACTGGACCTAGGTGGGTACTGGAACACAGAGCCTGCACATTTCTCCCCCTGCTGTGCTCCCTTCCCTCCCCTCGGGTGCACCTCCTTAGGCTTGCTTTGGCCCCATTTGTCTGTTTATCTTGATGCTGTCCCTGAATTGCAGAGTGGAATAAAGAGTTCAGGGAGTCACCTCCCTGTTCCGGTTTCCCTAGACAGCAGTTGGTTGCTGCTTGTCCCAAATGAAGTCTGAGGGTCGATGCTTTGTTTTGTTTTTCCTCTTTGCAGGTGAGGGTGACCTGAATAAAGTGGCTGATGCCTGCTTGATTTACCTCAGCACCAAACAGCCCGTGAAATTACAAGAGGCTGCCAGGAGGTACGTCTGCTTGATCACCCGCATCTCTTTACGTTTGTTCTAAATTATAGATGGTTTGCTAATGGCAAGCAGAGCTGAGGCGCCTCCGCTCTTCTCTCCCTCTCCTGGCTAGGGTAAGATGATTTCCTCAGCCGTGCCAACTCTAAGAATGGTATTCTTACAAGATGTCTTTCTCTTTGCAAGTAACCTCTCCCTCTGCTGCAGTGTCAGCATCTATTCCAGAGGGCAAAAAGCAGAACAAGCAGGGGGTGGAGGACCCCTGCCATGCTCCTGGTTAGAGAGTGATACACCTCTAGGCCCTGTTCCTGGTGACCCAGTGACCCTGGTGCCTCTCCATGCCTCGGCTCCCTCCAGTACAATGTGAAATCACCAGGTTACTGATCTGTCATCCATTGACTCCTTAAGGGTCTTTGGCGATGGGAAATTGTGCAAATTGGAGGTGTGCGCAGGCACAGGTGTGCCTGTTTCTAGAGTCCTCACCATCCATCCGATTCCAGCAGGAGTCTGTAATCCAAAGAACAACAAGAACAACTGGGCTGGTCTTTTCTGATTCTGAAATTACACGATTCTAATTTGTTTGTTTGTTTTTAAAGAGAGAGGGACAGAAAGAGAGAGAGAAAGAATCAGATTTTATTTAGTTTTTCACGTGGCTTTTGTTGTTCAGAAACTTTGCTGTATACATGATACTGAGGTTTGAACCTTTGTACTCGCACATGCCAGGCAAGTGCTGTAACCGCGGAGCCACTGCTCCAGCCCCATGATCATAATTTCTAAGAGTTTTGACCATGCTTATGAGAGAATAGCTATACCACCTCTAGCAGAAGCAGCTATTTCCAGTTCCATGAGAATTAAGTGATTTTTCCCCTGAACTGAAATCAAGCACAGCAGCTTTAGAGGATCCCCAGACTTGAGAGTCAGAATGTTCTCCGGCCCCCTTTCTCCAGCTCTTCTTCGATCTAGGAGCAGCCAGTGTTCTGGAAGCAACCCCTGGTGCCTGCTGCTGGGCATGGGCTATCTAGCCTGCCAGTTCTATGTTCCTAAGCAGCGTCCCTCCTCCTTCCTGGGCTCCTGGGGACAGTGCCCTGATCATCCTTTGTCAGGTAGGAGTTGGGAGTCACCCTATTCCCTAATAGGTTTCTCTGACTGGAATGAGGAAAGTCAGTGTGCTTCCTTATAAACCTGCACTCGCTTGGAGTGATGCGAGTATCTTTTTGAATTGATTTATTGTCTTTGCAATTTTTGCTTTCGATTTCCCCAGTAGCCCTTTTCTCTCTGTCCTTTTCCCATCACATCCCTTAGGCCCAGAATCAGTGATGGTTTCTGGAGCCCAGGGGTGCATCCCAAGGAACTTCTTGTCCCCAGGCATTCTTATTCCTGAAAGAACCAACTTAGGGCAAACATGGTCATCTCTGGCAGCATCCCAAAGCTGATAGTTCTGTGATTTAAAGTGCAGCCCAAGAATATAACGGATTTATCTTGAAGAAATTGTTTTAACCGCCTGTTACAACCAAGATTTAGAAAGATCTGATTTTCATATTCATTGCTCCACCCTGCTTTCCTCCACCCACCACATCCTTTCAAGTTTAGAGCCATTAAGCAAACTAATGTTCACAGTGCATTATTTTTTCATTTCTGATTTTCTTTTTTGCTGCTCAAAGCAGTGGAACGGGGATTGGACATGGCTGAATCCTGAGCTGGGGTTCTGGCGCCTCAGGAGGGGAGTGCAGCCAGACCACTGCTGCAGCTGCTTTGTTCGCTCCAGGGCGTTCCATTCAGGGTTGAGTCAGATGACCTCCCCTCTGCAGCGGGAGAGGAGGAAGTGCAGGCTGGGTGGCTTCACACAGGTCACCTGCAAACTTACTTTGAAGTCAAGGGAAAAATCATTGTTGGTCTTGATCAAGAACTGATTTGGCATCTTGATTCAGAAATTAATAAGCTCTCTAAATGGGAGGAGAATCCTGAGACAATAGGAGACGCGGTGTCTGTGAGCTGAATACCGCCTGATGAGAGGGAGATGGTGGGCTGATTAGCGCTGGAGCAATCATACCTGCTGGTACTGATGAGCCAAGTCCCCTGAGCAAGGGGCAGCCCCCACCATCCAGCCAGTTTGTGCTTAATTCTTTCCCTCACATCCCACATGCATTAGCAAGAGTAAAGCCTGTCTGCCTTCTTGCAGAGTCTCTTAAAACTCAGCTTCCCTTCTCCAAGCCCAGTGTAGGCCAGACCACCATCACCCTCAGCTGAAGAACCACAGAGCCTCAGTGCCAGTTGCTGTCTTCACTCACATCCTTTGGAGACACGCACACCCACTCCCACGGGAGAAGAGAAAGCTGTTGTGCTCAGGGTAGCCCTGAAGTTGGGGCTTACAAAAATCCAGCCTCCACTTAGTCTTCAGAAGAATGAGTGAATAGCTGTCCAGAGGTGACCAGGTCCCTCAGAGATGGTGAGGTCCCACCCTGCCCCTCTGTCTGCTAGAAGGCTGCTAAGGCAACCTGTGAGGCAGCTGCTGTTCTGAATCCTCCTGCCTCAGAGGGATGAGCACCCTGTCCTGAGAGCAAACTAGTCTGTCGGCCCCTCTGACAGGTGGGGTTAGGGCCGCAGAGGTCTTCATCATCTTGTTGGAATGGATGCAGACTTGGCCGCCCAGGGAAATCCCTCCATGTGTGCATTACAGCTAAGTTTCTCCTTCCTCCTGTTTGCTTTTCCTGACTTCAAAGAATGACCAAGCCTGTGTTTGCTTTTTTAATTTGTCATATTAAATATAGCCTTTGTGGCAGGCTTTTACGTCCAAGCTGTAAACTCTGGAAATGGAAATTGATCAGGCGGTGGTTGATATAACCAAGGCTGTAAATGCTAAGAACAGAGATGCCATTCTGGTTTAATGCTTTTATCTAGTGAATGTGCCTTGTAAGGAGGGGGCATAAATCTTGGGACTTGGGGGATTGTGGGGGCAGGGTATAACCTTGCAGCTTGGTACCACCAGGTGTCACTGTTAACTGGAGATGCAAAACAAAAATAAAAAGCAACCAGCTCCCCCAAATCCATCTAGTTAAATAACTTTAGTGCATAACAAATGAGCAAATCATATGCAGGGTGGGAGAGGAGGGGTTAGTACACCAGGAGCTGTAAATAAGGCAGAATCCCTAAGAATAAGCACTGGATTACAATAACAGGTCAGATCAGCCGCACCCTCTTCTCAGCCGGGTGCAGAGGCAAACTTAACTGATTTAAATACCCAGGTGGCCCCAGACACCTTTAGGATATCACCCAGCATACAGTGGGTCTCCACAGTTCTGTGCCTCTGACCATGGAGCTTTTCCCTTCCACACATGAAAGGAATTTGAGATGAAAGAACACACCCCAGATTTCTGTTTTTCCTTTAAGCTAGTACCTGCACTTGCAGGCTCGACTCCATTGGAAACATACTCCTTGGGCTAGCCTGTGAGACTGCTTGTCTTGCAATCAGGTCTTATATCATCCAGTGAGTCTTCACCATGAACTAAAAGGAAACAATACTAGGCAGTATCTGTTTTAAAAAAGATAAAGCTCATGCCCAGCAAATCTCAGATCAAGGAACAGAAGCCTTTAGACTGCTTGGTCTCCACCAAGTTCTATTCCCACCTGCTACCCCCAGCGCCCAGTTTGGGATGCTGGATACCAACAGATAGTGACCAGTTGGTGCACCTTCTGGTCATGCAGGTACTGGATGCGTTGGGGGAGGGGGTGTCACCTTTTCAGCTTCCTCTGCCCAGCCATTGTGTATGAGAGCAAAAGGCACCAGTCTTAGAGTTGCACAGACCTAGGTTCAGATCTTACCAGCTTTGTGACCTTGAACAAATGGCCTAGTCTCCTTGTATTTCATTTCCTTCCTCCATAACTGGAGGTAGCAGTAACATCCTCTTCATAGGGTCCTTGCTTTCACATGTTCAGGGAGTCCACTCAGTGCCCACTCATTCTGCACATGGGTTGAGGAGACTGTATATGCCAGGAAGTGTTCTAGACACAGAAAATAGAGGAAATAAGAGAGCCTGTGCCCTCACGGTGCTTATGTTCTAAAGTGTGTGCATGCATGCACATGCACACATACATGCACTCAGGTGTATGTGCACACGGGGCTATATGTATGAATTTATCGATATGTGTTAGGTGTACGTGACACACATATCAACTGGAATGCAGTGTTACTTGTAAGCCTGCTGAGTCTTTACTGAAACCTGAGTAGGGGTTTTTGCCTCAGAAAGGTCTTTTTCATGTAAACTATGCCCTCTCTTCCCACCCCCTTCTGTGTGAGAAGTCGGGGACAGGTTTGAAGGTTCATTTACTGACTGACTTCCCTGCTCTCTTTCTAACAGTAGGATCCCAGCCCATCAAAGAACCAGCCAGTGCCTTCAAACCATGGACAAACACATTCTGGAACGGGCACATCCATTTCATCCCTGTCAGAGCCCACCTCCTCTCTTCACCCACACGTAGGCCTATTATATTTGAACAGATCAGGAGCCACAGAGGTGATCTGTTAGTTCAGCTGAGCTTGGAAAAAGTAGCTCATTCCTTACGTGGTGTGGGAAGTTTGTCTCATTGAGGTTGGACTACAAAACTCTTTCCCCTGCAGATTGCACCCAGCATGGAAATGAGGGCACTTCCAATATTTTTCCTTTTGACACTTGATTAATAGTTGACCAATCCAGACCCAAGTAGTTAGCTTTCCTATTATCTGTCTTTTGACAGGCCTTGCTGCTTTTTTTCTCAAGGCCCATTGTTCTAAAAATACACTCAGATCTGAAGCTGTTCACTGTGCATCTACAGTCATGATTTCATGGTGTCAAAGAAAAGAGACATCTGCCGTGCAGACTACTAGCAAAGTGGTTGCTGGGTTTCAGATCTGAAATCAGATGCCTCCTGCCCTGTCCCTGCCTCCTTGGTATTGTCACATGACTGGTAATCCACGCCGCCGGTGTGGTGTGTTTGCAGGAGTGCATGCAGTGCTGGGTCAGGAGAAGGATGCCCTTGATGGCTGCTCTGCCTGCACAAAGTGGATTGCAGATTTCAAAAGCCTGGGCAGAGCACAGGGTAGCCATTTTGTCCCTTTGCCTGTCTGTCGTCTGTCTTGAACACCTAAGAGACTGTAGTGAATGTGATAAACTGAGTACAAGGAAAGTAGCCAGGGAAATGGCCCAAGTGTCTTCTATGGGCATTTATTTAAAAGATTGGCTTGCTGGGGATTGAACCCAGGGTCTTGCTCATGCTGGCCATGCACTCTAGCACGGAGCTATACAGTAAATGCAACCCCTGCGTTCACTACAGCCTTTTAGATGCTCAAGAGAGACAATTTTTATTAGATCTCTTATTATGAGCCAAGTACTATGTTAAGAGTTGGAGATTTCAAAGATGAATACCAAGTTAGAGCTGGACTTACATTGCTGTTCAATAGCAAGGTAACCTTGGGCAAATTAATTTACTTCTCAAAGTCTCAGGTTCCTCATCTACAAGACTGAAATAATCATATCATTTTCTACCTAATATAATTATTATAAGGTTCAGTAAAGTTGTGTATATTAATTTTTAATACAAAAATAATAAAAAGTCAGTAAGTAGAAGTTATTAATCATTTAAACATCCCCCTTAATTCCAAAAATGACTAGGGGCATCTTATAAATTAAGTATATGCAGTTAAAAAAAAAGGGGAAATAAGCAAAGGACTTTTTTTTAAAAGGGAAAAAGAATAAGAGCAAAAACAAGATGAAGCCAGAGTTGAGGTTGAGCCCTGAGCCCTCACCAGAGCTGAATTTAAGTGGCTTCTGCTTCCTGACAGCAAGGAGGGAAATACAATCTGTTGGGCAGTTACCAGTGAACACTGGAATAAGAGCTCAGAAAGAGGCACAGCTTTCCTTGCGAACCTTAAGAAAATGCCTCCATGGGCCATCTCGGAAAAGCACAGGGCATTGTTGTGACTGATTTCCTCAGCATCCATGCAGTAAATACAGAAGTACGTTCCCAAGAGCCATTTCTTAAGGCATCTTAAAATTTGGCACCGTAGCAGTTTATAAGAAAACAGTTCTGGGAGGAGGGGGCAAAATATGTGGGCTGCTGCCTAGATACCTACATCTTCAGAGAAGGGCAGGAGACACTGCTGTGGCCTGAGAGCTCAGCCAGCTTGTGCCAGGGCCAATCTGTCAGCACAGAGACCACTTTGAAATCCGTGCCCAGCAGCACTGTCATGGGGTCTAGGCTGGGGAAGCCTGGAAGTTGGAGCTGACCAGATGGAAGGGGCTGCTTTTAAATCCGGCCCAGTGGGATTTAAACCCTTCTGGGTTCTGGCTTATTTTTCAATTGTCTGTAACAGATTGGGCCTCTCAGTGCCATATCCTCTTAAATATGCACAAAGCAATTCAGTCATTCCACTGCATTTATGACACTATCTTGTACTTTCAAGGCATAGTTAGCAGTGAACACTTATACTGGTGTTTGTGGATTTAAATCCTGTCCTTGTTGCATTTAAATATTTTTAATATGGGTCTTTGTGTGAGTATGCATGTTGGAGTTAGATCGATAGACAAATGGTTTGAACACGTAAATACAGTTAAGTCTAAAGAGTATGTATAGCTGCAGAGGTAATTGGTAGTATTTATTTGGAGAGTAAATCGTTGCTTCCAGTCATAATCCTCCATTTCCAACATTTAGAAACAAAAAACGACCGCCGTGCAAGAGAAGATAGCCAAATTGAATAGCAAGAAAGGACAGGCTTGAAATACTGGTTAGCCAATGAACCGAGACCCATTAGAGTAAATTACCGAGTATGGAAACAGCCCCGCTACTTGCCGGCTAGGACACATGGGCACCCTGAGCATCCATTTGTTTAAAAGGCAACACACAGCCTCATTTGCAGCATCAGTGTACATGGAGCAAGAAGGGAAGAGGTGGCCAGAGAGAAGGAGGACATGGAGGTTGTTCTGCCAGCACAGGAAGAGCAGGCGCGCTCAAGTAACGCTGTGACTATCCCTGCTTTCCACAAGTGCATTTCCTACCAATCACATTTAGCTGTGCACATATAGAGACACCTGTATCATGTTCCTAAGGAGACAGCCCTAAATGACTTCTTTAGAAGCCCCAAATAAATAAATAAATAAACAGATCACAGGGCCGCAAGTTCTTTACCACTGGCATTTACCCTGACAGCTCATGAGAGCATTTTATAAATCCACAAAGAGACAAGGAACAGCAGACCCCTTCAAGCAAGTAATTGACAGAGGAAGAATAGCCTGTCACCCAAGAGAGCTGGAAGCCCACGTTTCAGTTACAGTTTACTTAGCTTTGCTGGGCCTCGATTGGCTGGTGGTTTTCTAGAGTCCCTTTGAGCAGATGTTGTCTAGACAGAAAGGGTAAGAACACACTCTGTACTCTTTGCTTCTGCAGCAGAGGGATTTCTTTCTAGTTTCACCATGTTGTAGGGGGAGGGGTACAACCTAGCCCTCAAGCAGGAGAACCGCTCCCTCAGAGCTGCAAAGCACCTGGAAACTGCTGTGACCCAGCAGCAGAGAAGCAGTTTGCTGTGTCTTTACAGAGAAGCAGTTTGCTGTGTCCCCTTCTCAGGAATCCTTCCCTGGCTCCATGCCCCATGCTTTCTGGGATGGCCCTCACCATATTGCAACATGGGCCTCTGGGATGGTCTGCCTTCCCAGCAGACAGGGCTGTGAGACAGAGTCTTTGTCCATCCTGCTTTGTATCTCAAGACCTGGCAGTGCCTGGGCTGGACCAGGTGCTAGTGAATATTTGATGAACCACGAGGAGATTCCAAGAGCACATTTCCTACCTCCCCAGGCCACCTCACTGCCAGCTTGCTCACTCAGAGTACCCCGACACCGTCCTGAAGGAATGAGCTGCCGCTGTTGGTTCGGCATCTGGAGTTTATTAGGTACTTACTGACACCCGTCAATTGTAGATAGGGCTGGAGTGCAGGGAAATGGCTGCCTGCATGAAGTGAAATTCAATAAAACCGCATTTTAAGTGAAAAATCAGTATAAACACCAGGCTTCTTTGCCATGGAAACAGAGGTTGCTTAGAAACTGCCTAACGGCGAGTTCTAAATTTTTTAAAGTCAAGTTATCATTTAAGCTACACGGCCCTATAGGTTATTGAGAGATAATCACTGGCCTCAGGACACGCGGAGGCATGAGGCACAGCTGAGTGCCTCCCTGTGCTCTGGGGACCAGGTAATCTCTTGATAACTGTGCTCCCTGGAGCCACTCATTTGGGCCTGGGGGAAGGAGAAAGAAATTTTTGTTCAGGAGTTAAATAGTGTACATATATTTTTTAAAAGTGTTTCTCTTTGGGTTTGAAAAAAGATGGAACTGGTCGTTTGGCATGTTCAACAGCCATCTCTGCCTCATCTCAAGATGTATTGTGAACATTTTCCAGGCAGTTACCCCAGTCACGTCAAAGCAGAGGTCCTGCCTTTGTCTTTCGATTATGTAGAAAGGGCCTCAGAGGGCTTGAGCTTTCGCTTTGGGCTCTTCATTCTAGGAGTCCCTCTTCCCAGCTCCCTGGCCAGGAACTGGCCCCAGAACAAAGTGGGAGCCAAGTTTAGAACAAAGCCCAGCTGCTGAGTGCTCAGACCAGACCTCCTGGTCCTCAGCTCCCAGGAGTTAAAGCCAAAGAGGGTCCTGGTTCAGAATCTGTGGGTGTTCAGAGTTCAGCAGGCCTGTCACCCTGCAAGAGCGCAACTGCACCTGCCAGCCATCTGGTTGCATGGCAGTGTCTGCTCCCCACCCCAGGCATGTGAAGGGCAGAGGACGCTGCATTTGTTTCTTCCTGGAAATAATAGGTGAATTAGAACCCCATTGGCCAAGAACTAGGGCCCCCACCAAGTCAACGTGCAGGAATTAAGTGAGTCGGAAGACAAAAGGTTTGCCCTTTCCAGAGGGTCTGAGAATTGTCCGTGGTGTGTCAGTGCTGCTGGGGTGGGTAGCGATGATCATTCCTTAGATGCAGGCTTTCTCGTTCTGAAAGGAGTGGTGTTCTCATCATATACTTCAAAGTGCTTCCCTGCCCCTCTTCTCAGAGCCTCTTAGGGAGCCTGTGGGGAGGGTGCTGGGTGTGACCATCCTGTGGAAAAAGAGGAAATGGTTCGCCAGGCAAAATCATCTGCTTCAAGCCGCAGAAGCAGGAACCTGCATGGCCACTTGCCATTCGGTGGCATCTGTCCTTTAAATGAGACCCAAAATAATTCTTCCAAGTTTGGCCCTTGCTTTAATAGAAGGTGAACCTTGCACACGTTTTTCTTTGCTTTCCTGTTAGTGTTTTATTTGGAGATATCTTAGGGCAGAGAGTGGCTTCTTGTCATTTCCTTTTCTGCCAAAGAATACAACCTCCACATTTAGCATTTTAAAAAGGCTCAGAATGGGCTGGAGCAGTGGCTCAGCGGTTACAGCACTTGCCTGGCATGCCTGAGGACCCAAGTTCAAACCCCAGCACCACGTACACAATGAAGTTTCAGAGCAATAAAAGCCACATGAAAAACTAAATAAAATTGATTCTATCTTTCTCTCTCCATCACACTGTCCCTCTCTCTTTAAAAAAAAAAATAAGGCTCAGAAAATGAGTGTTGCCACCTTTCCGTGCCACAGGAGTCACAGAGTGCTGTGACTGCAGTGGACAGTGGCACTGCTTTGCTGGGCGTTGCCGGATAAAAACATCCTTGAAGCAGTAGTGCCGTGCCTGAGGTGGAGAATTTGCTCCAGTTCTCCAAGGGGGGAAAGTCAAATGAAAACATTTGCGTTCTAACAGCTGTGGCGTCAGGGAAAGCCGGCAACTGTGTCACGTGTAAATAGAAATCTGCTTCCCATTTGGGGTGCTTTTTTTTTCTCTCATTTCTCTTGCCACTCTAATTATCAAAGATATTTTTGTTTTTAAACAAAAATTGTCTCCCACGCAGGCCCCATCTCCTTTCTGCGGTGAAGTGGAAGCAATGAATTAGAATATTCTAATCACTTCCCCAGCAAGTTCTGTGCAGGCTATAAACACAAGAATATTCTAGGCACAGAAAACTTCAAATTGCGCACAGAACAGGCGGGAGAGTTCCTTGCCTCCCAGCCTGCCTCCTGCACATCCTTAGAATATGTCTGTTAAGCCCACAGAAGAAAGCCAAACTGGCTTCGCAGAAGACCCAGATGCCGAGGGCACAGGTTTTTTAGATTAATGAAAATAAGAACCAGAATTTTAATTTTGGTTGACAAGCATTTAATTCCCGATTTGATGCTCAAAAGTATCCTAGAGGCTCCTAGGAATAGGGGTCAGAATAAAATGGGAGTGGGGAGTAAAATGTGATCCATCAAATGGATGCTGTTCACAGTTGTCCCTTAGTATACTTGGGGGTTGGTTCCAGGACCCCCCACATTTACCAAAATCTGAGGACGCTCAGCTCCCTTGTGTAAAGTGACACCTCTCTCACCTACCTTGCAGCATCTCCAGATTGCCCACAGGACCTAAGGCAGTGTAAACACTGCGTGAAGAGTCAACCGGTTCTGCTACAAAATTCAGCAGCAAGTACACAGAGAAAGAAGCCAAGAGGCTCATCCAGGGTCCCCAAGCAGGACAGGGAGCCCCACTCTGGGTCTAACCCGTGCTTCCCTCTGCAGTCCTCCACCTGCCTGAGCCTTCAGAGCTTGTAATGAAGGGTGGGCCCTGTCATCTCCTCCCTTCAGAATGCCGGCTTTAGACTCCAAATCTCAACCTGCGTCTTTGCCAAGAGCTTGTTTGATGTCAATATTGTTGTGCTCAGCCTAATTACTATTTCACTCTATGTCAGTGGATATGAAACTGTTTGCTTTGATTCCTGTTAGGCTTTGGGACCATCCTAATGTTCCCGTCTTAAGAGCTAAGGTGGGTTCCTCCTGCTGTTGATTGATTTGATAGGATTGATTTCTTCTCAGAGCTCAGTAAACAGCTCTGGGGTGGAAGGCAGCACCCCCACCCCTGCGCCCCAACTCCCCTCCCTGTCTCACCCCTCACTCCTGTCTCCTACCAGCGTCTTCCTGCACCTGATGAAAGTAGACCCGGACTCCACCTGGTTCCTGCTGACTGAGCTTTACTGCCCCATGCAGTTCACACCCCCCCACGCCAGCCTCCACCCTGTGCAGCTGCGGGCAGCCTCTGCACAACAGAACCCCTACGCCACCAACGTGCTGCGGCTGCTCAGGGAGCTACAGTGACTTGGCCTCCTCCCCTGCTGGCCAGAAGTTGGGCCAACCCACCCGTGCTGAATCAGGCCATCATGGTGGCAGCAGAGAAGACTGTGAAGGTGGATCTGATAGCCAATCGATTTTTTAAATGGATCGATCACACAGCTGCTTAGAAATTGGATTGAAGGAAAGTTGCTGGCTGTTATTTTTATTTCACACCTCGTGTTTTCAGGTGACGTTGTCAGGTGGCTCTAAGGGTATAACACCTTAGCCTACCACCTCCCTGGGCCCATCCTGCCTCCCAGCCTTCCACACACACACACACCCACGTACTTAAGGACATTGGGACTGAAGGGTGCACTGGATGTGTCCTCTGAGCCTCTAAGAGTGACATTTAGGCCCACACAGCTAAAAGCCTTAGGAATACAGCCCTGCCACTAAGACAGATGGGTCCCCTCCATCTGTGGGCACGCGGCCCTCTCAAATGAGGAGTTGGAACTAATTTGTTGTAGCTAACCTCCTCTTTGGAAGAAAATGAAATAAAGGCATTTCTTGGATGAAAGTGTGATTCAGAGCTCACTTTGAAGTTTGTTATTTAAATTGGGTGGTTTTAAATGTGTTTGTGTTCTTGAACAGCTAATGCAGGCCCATCCAAATGGTGCACGGCAGAACAGTGAGGAGGAAGCCCCTTCCCAGGCAGCCACTCGGGGCAGTTCTCTGTATGCTGAGTGAGGGACACTTCCTTAATGTTTTACTGTGGATAATGTATAGAGAAGCCATGGGCCACAGCAGCTGCACTGGTCACCAGCACTTGGCCAGTCTTCCTCCGTCCACCTCTGCCCATTTACCTGCCACCATGACACCCGCAAATATTTTCAAGCAAATCCCAGATGTCTCATCAAACTGTAAATATGCAATACCATTATCAGACCTTAAAAAAATAGCAATCCTTTATTATTGTCAAATGTTCTTCACTCAGTGTCTCAATTCCCATGGCACAGGGCAGTGGCATGTCCAGCTCAGGTATAGATGACAGCAGCCTGTCACTGGACTGGCCCTGCCCTTGAATCCCTCAAGAGAGGTCCTTGTCTCTGGTCCTCAGTCCTCCAGCTGGAAAAGTGGAAGGATGGGTCAAGGGGAGTGCTTCTATCTTGTGGGTTCTGGGCCCCTCTGGGCATCTGATGAAATCTGAGGACATGTCCCTAGAAACAGGCTCCCTGTCCTCTCCCCTGTCACCCCCAGGAAGTCATTACATCCTCCAAGGCTGTTCCCAGGCACCATCTCATCTGCTGGGCCTGCTCAGCTGACTTCAGAATTCCATTTGGAATTCCGGAGACTTGGCCATGAGCCCAGAAAGACCCCACGTTAAGAGCCCCAAAAGTACTCACTATTGTATATCTCTCTCCCAGCTTTCAGGTTCAGGGATGACTTCCTCTGGGAAAGGAAGAGAAGTGCCCTCTAATTGACAGGATCGTAAAAGGATTCACCGTGTTGCTCCTGACTCCACTGGGGACACAAAGCAATAGGCTAACTCAATCTCTGGGCCCTGGCAGATGAGAAAACAGACCATTATGTAGCTGCTCCCTGCAAGATTGAAGTAGCCTACCTTCCCAGAGTGACCGGGTGTGGCAGGCTGAGGTGTGTCCCAGAGCCGGGGGCAGGTGTGTGTGTGCACATGCTGATAAACCTGGGCCTGCCTGGGAAAGCTCTCCAGGAGATGTGGGCTAGGAGGGCTTGCCACGGTCTTCCCAAGTCCCACCTCTTCCTCAAAGAGTTAAGATATTCTGCGCCGAACTGCTTTCGGATTCCTGCAGGCAGATTGTTGCACTTGATTAAAAAAAAAAAAAGCTAATTAGAGCACCTCTCCAGTTATTACAATGTTCAGGCAGCTTCAATTTTGAACCTGTCCAGGTGACTCAGGGTAGTCCTTGTTAACATGGGCACCACAACATGACCCTTCCCCTCTGTTGCCACTTGCAGGGTGGTTAGGGCTGCTCCCTCCCTGCGGAGGACACCAGCTCAAGCACCACCACTTTGGCTGGGCTTCCGATAGGAACAGGCAGAACCTGGAAGGCATTGGATTTGAGGCAGAGATGCTTGAGCTGTGGTCTGCAGGCAGTGCAAGGTTCCTGGAGGACTTGGGAAAGTGTAGGGCTGGACCCAGTGCAACTCTGGAGAAGGGTTCTAGCCATGTTGTGGAAAGAATATGGATGATTTGGAGTTCATCAGAGCTGGGCTTGATTTCCGACTGCCTCTGAGTCACTGTGTGACCTTGGGCAAGTCATCTTACTTCTGAGCTTCATTTTCCTCATCTCTGAAGCTGCTGCCTCCACCTTTTTGGGCAGCTGTGTCAGGAGACAGAAATGCCATAATGTTCATAAAGCATCTATCCCAGTGCCTGGGGCTCCGGTGGCATCTTCTCCACCTGCTTCCCAGCCCAAGGTCCATGACTTTATTAGGAATGCACTAGATTGCCCTACAGACAGTGGTAGCTAAGCAAGTTTAACTAAGCATGAACCACAGAGGGCTTCTAGGAGGAGGTGAAACCCTATAAGACTAGATTTTTGGCAGTCAGAGTAAAAGTGTTTCAGACAGGGAAAATAAATATGCCCAGAGGCTTGCAGCACAGCTGCTGGTATCTGTACTTGTCCTGCAGAAGTGATGGGATACCCAATTCAAACTGGCTTGAGCTAAAGAAAATGTCTTGCTCACAGAACCAAGAAGCAGGCCGGCTTCGGACCCCGCAGCCTATCTCCAATTTGATTCCTCTTTCCCTGGGATCCACCTTCATTCTCTATGAGCCCCTCTCCATAAAGTGCCAACGATGGCCACCAATAGTAGTTCCAGGCCTATATTCTTTCCTATTAACATGTGCAGCCACAGTAATCCCAGCCACTCAGGAAGCTGAGCCATGCAAATCATGAATTAGAGGCCAGCCATGGAAACTTCAAGACATTTGTCTCAGTATAGAAAATAAACAGGGCTGGAGGCTGGAGCTCAGCGGTTACAGCACGTGCCTGGCATGTGAGAGTATGCGAGTTCAAACCCCAGCACCACATACAAAATGAAGTCTAGGAGCAACAAAAGTCACATTGAAAACTAAATAAAATTAATTCTGTCCTTCTCTCTCATTCTCCCTTTCTCTTAAAAAATAAAAAAACAGGGCTGGGGACATAGCTCAGTGGTAAAGCACCCCTGGGTTCAATCCCCAGTCCAACAAAAATAGATCAATAAATAAAAATGGGCTGGAACAGTGGCTCAGCAGTTATGGCGCTTGCCTGGCATGCACAGTTACACAGGTTCAAACCCTAGCACCACATACACAACAAAGAGTCGGAGCGACGAAAGCTACATGAAAAGCTAAATAAAGTTGATTCTCTCTTTTTCTCTGTCTCTGTGTGTGTATGTGTGTGTGTGTCTTTAAAAAAAAAAAAAAGAAAGAAAGAAAATAAATAAAAACAACTAGGAGAGTGTGCCTCCTTCCGACAGCCCCAGCTATGGTCCTAGGATTTGCTTCCATCAGCTCGGCCAGTCCTTTGCCCAGCCC
>PVKS010018400.1:29008-40267 GCA_004027875.1 Aplodontia rufa
GCCTCGAGGGATCACAAAGTGGCCTTGGTTCTTGAACAGGGGAGTAAAGTGTCAAAGCAGCACTTTAGGAATATTCATCTCGTGGCAGCGTACGGGAGAGATGATTGGAAGTAAGACTGGCGATGAAATTGTGTTTCTGAAAGTCCCAGGACGAGAAAATGTACCTCTTCCATCAACCCCAAACTGTTTGACATGCCGTGGTTCATGAGCAACTTGAGGCACATAAATATGTGCTTTAAAGTTTGAAGTAAGAAGTGAGATGAATGGAACCTCTGATGAGGCTTCCTCCGGCTTCTTCCCGCGCAGAGGAGCCCTGGAAATGATTTTCCGCAGCTCCAGCTGTGATGAACAATGCGGGGTCCCTCTCCCTTTGTGTGGTGCCCAGTCCTCTGCATCGGGCTTGATTGGAAGCCGGGTGCCCGTATTGCCTTTCCTCCAGAGTAAGGAACAGAGGCCAAATTTCGGCAAATAATTCTGAGCGATGTGGACTCTTGTCAAAGCGCTGATTGCTTTATAAATGGCGTTCTTCTCTCCGCGCGCGCCGCCCCCACCCCACCACCACTGAAGTTTGGAGGCAGCGGCTTTTCAAATTACGCTTGAAAAGCAGCCTGATTTCCCACAGGAATCATCTCCCAGATTAGGAGCTGTTCTACCTTTTCCAACAGTTATGCAGAGTACAAAGCCTGTCTGCACAGGACTAGGGGGAGCAGTGCCCTCCTTGCTTCAAAAGCGTTCAGCACCAACCGTTTATGAAAATTTGTCTCTCGCTGTGCTGCAGCCCAGCATCTGGGGCTTTTCCTGCTTCTGCAGCAGCCAAGGGTTAAAAAGCACCCACCAATGGCTGCCTCCGCCACCCCTGTCCCTTTCCCCTCCTGATGTAATTTGCCGTTCTTCCTGCACAACGGCTCAGGTCTCCACCTGCTCTCTCAATCAGTACCCTCACGTCCCCAGCTTCCTCCCACACAGGCGGGCTCAGAAGTCACCAAAGCACCTTTCCGAATCTCTGGGGCCCAGTTTCCAAGGGAAGAGAATGAGGAAGGGGCCTGGAAAAGAAGCAGAGAAGAGTCACAAGTTTTTTCTTGAAATAAAACACGGTCGCTTCCCTGCGGCACAGGTGAGCAGTGGAGAGGACTCCGTGCATCCTCCCCCGTTGCCACCCTCACAGCCCCAGGGCTCTCATTGCACCCTGAACACAGCCCCTGCTCCCCGGAGGAGGCCAGACAGGCCAAAGATAGGGATCGAGGGTGCCACAGCTCACAGATGCCCTTGGGCACTCTCCCACTCAAGCCTCAGTCCCCAGGTCCGCCAGGTGCAGGGCTTGGACTCCTGGACCCCCTGGGATTTGATAATCGTGCTGCTAGGTGTGTAATGACACACACTGCTGGGAGGCCAACTGGACAATGCACGTGCATATAAAGGTGCACATGAGTGGGCTGTTTGCCGAGACACTCTTCCTAATTTGCAAATATGTGCCCTGGATGTGCCAGGCATCAGGCTTAATGCTTTGCATTAATATCTCAAAGACTGGAAGCAGAAGATAAGAAATAACCCAACCGTGGGATTTAGCCATCCATCCAGGAGAGACTGAAGACCCCCCATTGCCCCCTCCAACCCAGAAACTCTGCTGAACTGTCCTGAGGAGCCGGGAAATGTTGCTGTGAACTATTTCCTAAACACAAGTATAGCATGAAAAGGAAAGTGAGAGGGAGCTGGGGAGGAAGGGGGGGCTGGTCTAACGGCATGCGGTCCGTCCATGTAACAAATTGCTGTCTTGCACTTTTAAAGAATAAAGCAGCAATAGCTATCAGTTTTAAATGCACATATATATTGACTCAGCAGTCCTGCTTTTAGGAATTTGCTTGCCCTTGTGCAGTGATGAATAAAGTCTTGGGATGCATTGTTTGCATAAAGAAAAGGTTGCAAACAACCTAAAAAAGTCCATCCAGAGAAAACTGGCTGAGCCAGGGCCTCGCAGACATGTGTAGTGTACCATGTCGCCTTTCGAAAGAACGAGGTCGATCTCGGGGAGTGGCTCCAAGACACAGCCAAGGAAGAGGCGAGCAGACACATGCTCTTTCCAGGGGAGGGAAAGGGGAGTCTCCCGAGGAAGGGGAGCCTGATCAACAAACGAGAAGTCCTTTCGTAAAGTACCCTTTATATAAACTACCTGTTTTCTTTTTTTTTTTTTTACCATATATATGTGTAACTTAGAAAATATTTTATTATTAGGATAGAAGCATTTGCGTCTGTAATTCTATAGCAAACTCACATTTGATGTCTGGGCCTAAGGTCATCTGGGACCCCTCTGTTGAGCTTTGCATTTCTCAGGGGAGCAGGGATGTGGGGTGGGAGAGGATGCCTAATCCAAACAAAAGGGTCTGGGGCTGGAGCAGTGGCTCAGTGGTTACAGTGCTTGCCCGGCATGTGTGAGTACATGGGTTCAAACCCCAGCATCCACATACACAACTAAAGTGTCAGAGCTACGAAAGCCATGTGAAAAACTCAGTAAAAATTAATTCTGTCTCTCTGTCACACACTGTCCTCTCTTAAAAATTTTTTTAAATAAACAAATAAAAAAAATCCCAAAGGGGTCTTGGAGAGGGAGCCTCTGGGAGGAGGGTCTTCCCTACACAGTACCCATGGCCCCTGCGGGCATGCAAGGAGATGATCTCCCACTCACGCTGGCTCCTCTGCACCTGAGTCAGGCCTGGGAGGCTTTCCTGACTGTCCAGGCTGAATTCAGGCTCTCTGGGGACTGCATGCCACCCTTCCCCCCTCACCCCCCACCACAAGCCTCTGTCACAGCTCAGGCAGGAGGTGTGTTCACGCTGGCATCTTCAGCACCTTGGACAGGGACAGGCAAGCCGCTGGGTCTGCTAGTTGACTTCACACTCGACTGAGCATTTAGAGCAAAGATCGGATTTGAACCTGCAGCTACTAACATCACGTGGTCAGTTATTACATCAGGGTTTATGGAACAGGAACCAAAATCTGCCTGTTGGAAACTTCAAGTCCACAAGCACTTTTTTTTTTTTTTTTTAGGTTTCCTATGTGCCAAGCTGGAGACAAAAAGATATAAATACTGTCTCCTAGGAGCTGGGCTCAGTAGAATGAATAAACAAGACAAGTTAGCATGAGAGGACAGCAACAAAAGTCTGCACTGGGAGGAGAGGTAGGCAGTGGCTCAGAACAGGGCTCTGGAGACAGACAGCATTGGGTGTAACTCTGCCCCTGCTGTGTTACCTTGGGCAAGTGTCTCCGTCACTCTGAGCCTTGAAGAAGTGAGAGTTAAAATGGTGCTTCCCTGACTTGAGGAGAGCCTGGCTGACACAGAGCTGGACTCCAGGGCTGGCTGCCCTGGGAGGTGTTCAGAAGGAGTCAGCATCAGGAGGAAGGTGGTGGCATTCAAAGAAACAAATGCAAGCACAGAGGTTGGACTGAAGGAAATCGGAGGCTTCAAGCCAGACGCAGTTTAACAAAGGGAGGGGCCCTGTGGGCAGAGGGCACAGCGGGTAGGAGGCTCCTCCCCCTGAGGTGAGGTGGAGCAGTGGGCAGCAAAGAGGAAGGAGAGGGCAAGGCTTCAGGGAGGGAGGCCGGTGTGTTGAGGCCTCTACTGCTGGGCACTCGCTGATTTAATGCATGTGAAGCATTGAGCACTGAAGTATTTATCACTCAAATGAAAATAGTTGCTCTGTTCCTGCAGCTCCTGGTCCCCGGGTACAAGAGGACCAGGGAGCCCTTGGGAGGGGCAGACCCACCCACTGTTG
Source organism: Aplodontia rufa (assembly GCA_004027875.1). Classification (NCBI taxonomy): domain Eukaryota; kingdom Metazoa; phylum Chordata; class Mammalia; order Rodentia; family Aplodontiidae; genus Aplodontia; species Aplodontia rufa. The sequence goes on from PVKS010018400.1 coordinate 32,776, forward strand.
CCTGGCATGGGAAAGAGACCGTGTCTGCCTTGAGGATCACAGTCGGGTTCCTGCCAGGGCCTGGGCATGGGGCCAAGGCCTGGGACACATGTCTGCTCTCATCTCTAAGCCTCCACTGACCCTTCTGCAAATGCCAGCAATGATGGTTTCCTAGCTGGTCTTGCAGGTGAACCGGCAAGTTCAAGGTGATCATGAGCATGGCTATCCTGTGTGCGCCCCAAGTGTGGGCTGCTCGCGGGGCGAGAGGAGCCTCCCTGCTGATGAGCAGCGGAGTCCAAGGCAGCAGACAAATGACCATTGGGGCTGCTGGGCAGCTACATTCTCAAATGAGGCCCCTTACGGCTGTCAGGGAGGACGTCACAAAGTCTGAGCTGATCATCCTGGCTGCCCAGCTCCCTCCAATCCTCATGGCAAGCCACAAGATTGAGTGTTGTGCCCATTTTACAGGAGCAGAAACTGAGTGCAGAGAGCTGGAGAGGCCGCGTCCTCTCCCAGGGCCCCTAGCCCAGGGCATTGATTTCCGTCTTGTGAGCATCTGGGGATGTCTGGTGCAGAAGAGGGGCTGCCACCCCTGAGACCACACTGAGTGGAAGGCCAGACTTCCCCAGAAACATTTTCATTCACTAATGGATTTAATGAGTGCAGAACTTCCGGTTTTAAACAAACAAGTGATTAGCATTGACTATAGACAGTGAAAGTGGATCCTAATGAATTGCTAATTAGCCTCCTCCTCCTCCTAGGATCTTCAGCTGGTAACTTTCCTCTCTGGCCACTGGGGGCCTTCGTCAGTCAGACTGGAATTCATTCACCCATTCATTTACCCACTCTACCAACATTTCTTCAACACCTACTGTGTGTTACACAAGCAAGATCCCTTCCTCATGGTCTGATGGGGAAGAGAGTCTTAATCAACCTCACAAACACACAGTGACACATTTATAAGACAGGAGCAGGGACTTGATCTTGTCCTGAGGTGGGGATGAGGCGTCCCTCAGAGAAGCCTCTCATTTGACCAAGATCTGAAGAATATGGAGCTCTTAACTAGGTAAGGGGGGAAGGGAAAGAGAAGAGAGTTTCAGGCATCCAAAATAGAATATGCAAAGGTCCTGAGCAGGAGAGAGCCGCATGAGTCTGAGGAACAAGGAAGAGGCCAGCAGGAGAAGAGTGCAAGGAGAGAGCGGGAGTGGAGGTGTGACAAAATTGAGGATTGGTGACGTTGGTACCAAGTGTGCTGCCCACACCCCTCGGGTCTTTCTGCGTCAGTGTGCTCCAGCCTCCTGCCTCCTGCCTCGGGTTTGATTCCTTTGCCTGATAACTTTCCATAGGTGAGGAAGATCTTCTCTGGGCACCTGCACACTTGGCATGCCAGAATCCTGGTGAATTAGGCATCTCGCAGCCAGTGCCCGATGGAAGCTGATGTCCATGAACTCTGGTTACCAACTCCAGCTCCCCGGCACCTTCAGCCAGGTAACTTTGAGTTGTGTGTCCTGTTTTTGTTTCCTGTTGTATTTGTTTTGCAGGCTGGAGATTGAAACTCAGGAACTCATACATGTTTGGGCAAGGGCTCTACCACTAAGCCACATTTGCAGACTTTGGGGGCAGTAGGGGGAGGGCTGGGGTTGGAACCCAGGGCCTTGTGCGTGCTAGGTGGGGTTCACCACTGCACTACATGCCAGCCTGAGTTGTGTGTTCTATACTGGTTCCCAGAGTCCCCAGTAGGGTTGAGCACCTCCTGCATGCAGTGGACCCTTGCTCGGCCACACCCTGATTACCTATCTCCCTCCCCTACTGGTGCTTCCTGGGTTCACCTCCCAAATAAGCTTCTTGCCTTCAGACCTTTGACCCAGGGGTGGTTTCCTGTGGGAACCCACTCTGAGATGTCTAGAAACAAACACATCAAGCCCTCTCTGCATCCCGGCTGCCCTTGCCTGCACGCCTTCCTCTCCTTGTCTGCTTCCTTCTCGGGGCGTTGGGTCCACAGGGCATGGTGGCCCAGAGGGGTCCATCTAGCACTGTGCATGAGCCCCATCACCTGCCGCTTTCTCAGAACTCAACTGTGTTAACAAGATTGAGGGGCTTTCATCTGGGGGCAATGCTGTCCAATAGAACTTTCTTCAGTCATGAGAATGTTCTAGACCTCTGCTATTCAACGTGGTGGCCCCTAGCAACATGGGTCTGTTGAGCACTTGAAATGCAGTTTGTGTAATTGGGGAACTGAATGCTCTGTTTTATTAATTTAAATTTAAATATTGAATAGGAGCTCTGGGCCATATCCCATACCCTGTAGGCTGCTAAGTTTCCTGTGGACCAAGCTAGGTGAATTATGGGAACGGCAGCCAAGTGGTCCCAGCCCTCTGCGTCCACCTCATTTACAGGACCCAGCAGCTCTTCCTGGGATGGATCACCCGGAGGACCGCAGCTGGGTCCCAGGGAGGCCAGCAGTATGTACCTGCCTCCTGCTCCCACTTTGAATGCATACCCAACAACTGCCCTCCGCCCCTGAAGCAGGTGCAGACAACCTCGAGGCAGGAGTCAGGGCGGCTGGCCTGGGGGGTCAGGGGCAGAAACTAGAGGTGCTGCTGGGACACCCACTCCAACCAGCCTGGCTTTCGGCGGTATAGCAAACGGAAATGGTTTCTCCTTGGAGTTGAGGAATACACATTTTCTGAATAGCACAGCAGATTGAGTTCAAAGCGCTTTGATTTGGAGCCGTTCAAGGCAAAGTCAAGTTCAAGGTAGTACAGGAGGTGTCTATCCTCCCTTTCTTCAAAGTGAAAGATTCTTGGTACTTGGGGCTGGAGCGGTGGCTCAGAAGTTACAGCGCTTGCCTGGCATGCCCAAGGACGTGGGTTTAAACCCCAGCACCATGTACACAACAAAGTCTCAGAGCATCGAAAGCCACATAGAAAAGTAAATAAAATTGATTCTGTCTCTCTCTCTCTCTCTCTCTCTCTCACACACACACACACACTGTCCCTCTCTCTTGAAAAAAATAAATAAATAACCCTGGTACTTACACAGGACATTGCTGGTCAGAACAAAGGGCGCATCCTCCCGTTCTCTTTGCGGACATATGTAGCCACAAGCCCAAGTTCTGGACACGATGGGCCCACTGAAATGATCTGTAACCTCAGGCACATAAGAGCAGGTGCGTGCCTCTCTCTGCTTTTGCTCCTTCCTGCTGCTGAAACAGAGCCAGTGTGGAGAGGCAAAGCAACCACCCAGGTTGACTCAGGGCAGAAACGCCAACTGTTCCAGAACAAGGCATCTTGCGAAACTTGGGGATCAAGAGAAAAGGGCCCATAAGGCTTCCTTTGATTTCAAAAGATGCAATAGGCCCAGACTTTGACCCAACACTTATACTCTGCTAATATCTCTTAGAGGTGAATATTCTGCTCATGCCCTGGTTTATTGAGTGGGCACCAAGAGCCCAGCCCCGTGGTAGGCATTGGGTCTGCAGCAGGAAACAGGACGCTTGGAGTCCGTGCCCTCGCGGCGCCTGCATTACCATTCAAGGCGTTTTATTCCAGAGTGTTTTTACAGTCACCTCCAGCCAAGGTGGCACTGAGTTCATGCTTTAAAAATAACCTGGGGCAGGGGAACAACCTCCGCTCCTCACCTGCAGCTCTCCTACATTGCAGATGAGAATGCAAAACACTGCAGCCACTAAGAAGCAGTTAGGAAGTTTCTCCCGAAGTTCAACACACACTTGCCGCACACCCAGCAAGCCCGCTCTGCTGTGCACCCAGGGGAAGTGAAAACAGGCCACACAAAGACCTGTGTGTGAAGGTTCATAGCGGATTCATGTCAAACAGCCTCTAACAGGAAACAATGCCAACGTCCATCCATTGAATAGAAAAAGCAAAGTGTGGCCCACAACAGAACACCACTCGAAATCAAAGAAACAGGCTGCAGCCGCAGCCTGAAGCGCACCGTGCTCAGGGGAGAAGGCCGGACACAAAAGAGTAAATCCTGCCTGGCTCCGTCAGAGGCCGTTCCAGGAAACGCAGATCGTGGTTACCCAGAGCTGGAGTGCAGGGGATCAGCTTCAAGGGGAACAAGGAAAGTGTTGTGGGGGTGACGAAAGCATCCTTTTCTTGGTTGTAATGGTGGTTACGTGACCATTGTATATTTATCGAAACGCATTGAATTATGCACTTAAATTGGTGATTTTATTGCATGTAAAATTATATTTCAATAAAACTGATGTTAAAAAAAAAAAAAGCCAGGCACAATGGTGCACACCCAAAATACCAGCTACTCGGGAGGCTGAGGTCGGAGAACCACAAGTTTGAGGTCAGACCGGGCAACTTAGCAGGACCCTGTGTCAAAGTAAGAACTAAAAAAGAAAAGGGCTGGGGGATGTAGCTCAGTCATAGAGCACTTGCTTAGCATGCGCAGGACCCTGAGTTCAATCCCCAGGACTGTAAAAATAAATAAATACAGTGTTTGTGAATTAGTGGAGAAAATGACCTCTGTTTATGCACTGTAAAAATAGAGACTTTTTATCTTTTAAATTTAAAAATGCCCATACTCATAAACAAGATGAAGACACAGGAACCTAAAGATAAACGGAGGTCGCAACCTCAGGCCCACCAGGCTATGAATCCGGAAACAGGCGTCAGTGACCAGGGACCCAAGACCGATGGAGAAAGTGGGCCCTGAACAAGTCCTGGGGAGCGGGAAGTCGAGCACGGGGCTCGTAGCTCGAAACCATATTTTGGGAAACCAAGGGGAGAAGGTGCAGGTCTGGCAGCTGGCCCCTGAGCCACGCTTCCCGGACTCGGGAATAGGAATCCAGAGCTGCCAAATGAAGCCTGGTTTGGGACTGGGGTCCTGGGGGACTGGGTTTAGGCAAATGCAGAGAGGGGAGAAAAGGGCATAAATGTTCCTCTTCAAAATAGGCCTGCAAGCTCAAATGCCAGCGCACATGAAGAAAGTGATGCTAAGAAAGACAGTCAACATTGAGGCTCCACAGGTTGACCCATCTGTGCGACGCGCAAGTCATATGGCATTCTAGAAATAGTGTTACATTCAAGATCCTAATGAGGGGAAAAGGAGGAAAGGTATGAAACAAACACACGTGTAACTCACTGTTGATATGAGAAGAAAATAGAAATACCAAATGTGAAAAGTATTGTTAAAGTGAGTTCAGATGCGTAAACTCTACGGAAGACACAGTTGAAGAGACAACTGGTGAATTGGAAGATATGCCTGAGGGGCTGGAGCTGTGGGTCAGTGGCTACAGAGCTTGCCTGACATGCATCAAGACACGGGTTCGAACCCTAGCACCGCATACACAATGAAGTGTCAGAGTAATGAAAGTCACATGAAAAACTAAATAAAACTGATTCTCTCTCTCTCTTTCTCTCTCTCTCTCTGCCTCTCTCTCTCTCTCACTGGTCCTCTCTCTTAAAAAACAAGAGTAGAAAATGTTAAAGAACAGTGAAGACACAGTAAGCGGACTGAAACATTCCACTGTAGGTGTAATAGAAACTTCAGGCTACAATAGAGGACATGGTAGAGATGCAATTGTTAAGAGATGATGGCTGATATTACCTCAGGATGAAAAGGAAGTCCTCAGAAAACACTTACCATGTGATAAAGAGGATGACGAAAGCTGGGCACAGTGGCTCACGCCTGTAATCCCAGTAGCTCAGGAGACTGAGGCAGGAGGATTGCAAGCTCAAAGTTAACCTCAGTAATTTAGTGAGACCCTGTCTCAAAAAAAAAAAAAACTAAAAAAGGCTGGGGGTGGGGCTCAACGATTAAGTGCCCCTGGGTTCAATGCCTGGTACCAAAAAAAAAAAAAAAAATTAAAGATGCAAAATAAATCTCAATCAGACATTCTAATGATGGGGCAGAAAGTCAAAGATGGATAAATCTCAAGAGTTACAAAAGAGTAAGGATAACTAGGAACTGTCAACAGATTTCTCATTAGAAACAATGAATGAGATATAGAGAGGGATAACATTCTAAACATACAAAGAAAAAATCTATCAATTTACCTCAAAACACAACTACATGAAAAATGAAGGACAGCAAATTATAGGCATTTTCAATCTTCATAGAGTAAAGGAGCTTACCACCCATGCCTTCATTGAAAGGATTACTAAAGGATGTACTTCAGCAGGAGGAAAAGTGAAAGAAAGCATTAAATACAGAAATTGGATCCATACATCGGTAAATTGGATTAATTTCTGAACATATAAATAGATATTTTATTTTATTTTATTTCTGTGGTGCTGCTGATTGAGCCAGGGGTTTGTGCATGCCAGGCAAGCACTCAACTGATAAGTTAATTCCTGGCCCTAAATATTTATTTTAATGATAAACAGTGGAACTAGAATTTTAGGCAATAAGGAAACTAGGGGGACAATTCAATTTGTAGGCACATTGTATTCAAGCTCTTTTGCTGTCAGGTAGGAAACAGAGACACTGAATAACTTTGCACTCTTAGGAAAATATATGGCTAAGTGTCTATATTAAAAATTAAAATGAAAACACCAAAAGAAACATAACTTAGTTCAAATAAGAGGGTAGCTAAAGGAATCAGGTGATAAAGAACTCTGCTTCAAAAGTCAAGAAAGAAGAAGAAAAAAATCAATATAGTCCCTCTTCCACCAAAAATCTCTTTAGCAATTGAATAATAAGATGGTAGAAATACATATAAATAAATCAGTAATCACAATAAATGTAAATGGATTAGATTTACCCATTGAAGACGGAGACTATGAGATGAAACTAAAAAGTAAGAAAAACCCAGCTATCAGTTGTGTGTGGAATATGCTAGATAATGACACAGCAAATGCTGAAAACAGACGTAAAAGGACATCACAGGAAAATGCTATTTTAAAAACTGAGAAAATATTATTTTTCAGTCACAATATTACTGAAAAAAATTTAATGTTATTACTGAGCAAAATAGAACGTAAAGCCGCATTATTTGGGACAAGGAAGGTCAGTGTTTTTAGAATAAAAGCAAAAATCCTACCAAGAAGTAAAAGTCTTGAACTTAAAGCTTTTTCTAGCATTTGGATGGAGTTTTTTTGCAGCGACATTTGCTCAAGGATGGATTGTTCATTAAACCAAAACTTCATGCAGGCCTAAGTCCCTTAATGCGGAAAAGGATGAGGCATGAGGACAAAAGGAGATTAAAAAATAAGGTTGCTTACTAAATTATTAACCATGAAGTTATGGGCTAAATCAATAAAACTGCAACCAGAACAACAAAGGCCCAGCATACCCTAAATCATTTGCAGTACATTTGCATATTCAAGTGGAACATTTATGTAGAGAGAACCTAGAAAACGGCCTTTATTAAAATGTGCCCACAGTTAACACTTTCAGATACCAAATGCTTTCAGCTCCACATGCAGCTTAGCAAAGCTTGCTTCCTTCCGTTGGGGCTCAGGGGTGAGGGCGGTGAGAGGGCTCAGTGGCAGATGAAGGAAATAAGATCGGGCTCAAGAAACCTGAGGTTTTTGACAAA
>PVKS010018401.1:0-30152 GCA_004027875.1 Aplodontia rufa
GCCTGTGCTGACTCTCGGGAGCTTCACAGGGTCAGTGTCCCTGGGATAACCGCCATCTTCTTTCTCCTCACAGTCTTACTTTAAGGTAATACTAAATCTCCTACTCTTTGCCATAGTGCAGATCATATAGATCCTGATCATATTAATATTTGCATGTAAAATCAACCAGTTCAACACATGGATTAAATTTTGTTTAGATATGATAAATGGAAAGTAATAAGCTGGATGGCTAAGACAGCTAGAATCTCAGCTGTCATTATCTGAATATAATAGAGAGTAACAGAGGAGCAGAGTTTGGGGTTGAAGGGGTAATAATGAGTTTTATTGTAGACACGGTGACGAATATTAGTGAAGACATCAGGAGACAGTTGGACGTATTAATCTGAAGTTCAAGAGAACACAAGCAATGTAGATCTGGGAAGCACTGGCAAAACAATAACTCATAACTGAAACCATGGAATGGAATGAGATTATTTAGTAAGAATACATAGAATGAAAAATCTGAGTATTAAGCCCTGAGGAAAGTGAAACGTAAAAGATGTGGTAGGAAAGGAGGGACCAGTAAGGCCGAATGAGATGGAGCAGCCAGCAAACAGGAGTTCCCGAGAACGATGGGAGTTGCAGTGCTGTAGAGCAATCAAGCAAGAGGATGAAGAGGATTCACTGGGTTTAGTTCCATGGCGGTCACGGATGACTCAGGGGTGAGCAGCTTCAGTGCAGTGGAGTGGCAAAACTTGTTTGGTGGGAGTTGAAGACTTATTGTGGGGGGGTAGTTATAGGAAGGACAGAGCCCCTACTAATAGGTAGATATGAGGTCAATTTACCAAGATTGGAGATACCAAGAAGCAGCTGATTTAGGAGAGATTTGTTTAAAGTTCAGATGTAAACATACTGAGTTTGAAATGTCTTTGTATTGCCAATGCCTAACTTCGTATCTGGTGTATGTGTGAATGAGTTGTTCCTGACCATGGCTTCCATAAATTGCTGATCCTTTATCTTAGTCATTCTTCTTCACAGTGCTGAAAACCAATGACCATGGTAACTGATGGAAGTACTGACATTGCCAAAACTTCTTTAAAAAGCAGCTCTGTCTAGCTGCCCCAAATGAAGCTCCAGGGAAAGAGCCACAGACTAAGTGCTGAACAGATGCAGGGCCAAATCTGTACACAGTCACAGTCGTGGGACCCAGGACATGCCTCTCAGCCCTTATTTTTATGTTTGTGAGCTGTTTCACCATACCTACTTCCTGGAGGGGTATGGGAGGGAAGTGAAAATGGAGTACAATAGTAACCCATTGTCAGGCCCACTGTAAAGTGGTCAATATGTTCATTCCTTGGAAGGAACTCTGAGGCAGTGAGAGAACCTTCACACTCTTCCCTTGTTCTTTGGTCCTCAGAATTTGAACAGCATTATTCAAATAGAGAACCTGTATGACCTTTGCTTCCTGACTATAAAGTAACAGTGGCACAACACAGCCAGTTATTGACCGGGGCTGGCAGTGAAACACAAAACTGGTGAATGAAGGTGACCCATAGGAGGCCTACCTCAGTGCCAGCACAGAGCAAATGGCCCAATCTGTTGAAGCCATAATCAACAATGACTCATCACAAATGTCCTACCAGACAGACATCAAGGTAGGCATGAAACGCAAGGACATTTCAAATTCCATGTTTACAACTAAAAGAAAGAAAAAGCAAAGAAAAGAAAATAATATGACTTACGTTAAAAGAAAAAGTACACAGAATCAATTTTCCCTGTTGGAAAAACATGATGGCCAAAGTCAATGTTTTGATTAAAAAAAAAAAAAGACATGATTGAATTAAAAAGATTTTTCTGTAAGTAATTCTACCCAGCAAGATATATCAACTTCATAAAGTAGACCTTTCCAAATAGACTTACCTGAATGAGAACATTTAAGTGGTGTTTCCAATCCAGTATAACTTTTTTAGATGTTTTAATACTGAAGTTCAGTTTTATCAAATGATGTGTGAATCTCCATTTATAGTTACGTAATTAATATTACTCAAGTTAGGAAACAGATCTGAGTGCTTAAAATAAAAAAAAAAAATTACCTAATAGTGTAAGTACCTATGGGAAAGGCACAAACCCTACTAGAATATGGCAACCTATCTTTTCTTCCTGGGCACCTACTGAGAATGTTTGACACCATTAGATGCCATGGTATTTTAGAGAGGGCCCACTACAACCCAATTACTGGTACTGAGAAAATCCAGCATAGTTCTTGGCTTGTGGTAGGTCTTAACAAATATTTGCCAATATGTAATATAATCATGTTGAGAAAATTAATAGCAGTTGCTGGGATTAGTGATCTTAGGAGATTATTTTTCATTTTGCATAATTGCAATTGATTTATTGCACAAATTTGTTATGTGGTGCATATCTCCACAGTGTAGAACATGAACTATTATCTGGCCTCTGTAATTTTTTTCCATTGTTGCCATCTGGCTTTGTAAAGGAGTTTTATTTTTATGTAGTGTTATTGGGACTGTAAAATTAGTGCAACTTCTTTAGAGATAAATTTGTTGTCTATTAATTTTTTAAAAAGTAGCCTTTGAATAAGCAATTCTACAGCTAGAAATTTATACTGCACAATGCTGAATGGACAAGGTTGGTTTATAAACTGAAAAACTGGTAATATCCTAAATGCCCATGACTTATGATCATCTAGGTACTAGGATACTCTGCAGCTTTGAAAAAGAATAAGGTAGAGTCATGTGCTGGCTAGTCAAGAAATAGTGATTGTAAGGCCATGTTTAACAAATAAAAAAAGAAAAGAAATAGTGAAAAGAAAAAGACTGCATAGTAGTAATGATGATAACAATAGCAATCACTGCTATTATAATAAACACTTATAAAGTGCTTTATTATGTTTTAGGTACTTTAGATTTATTAACTCATTTAATTCTTACCATAATGCTAATAAGATTGTTATCCTCACCTCACACTGGAGGAAACTGAAGCACAGTGATGTCTAATAACTTTCTCAAGATCACAAAACTAGTATCAGAAGCAGAGTTTGGCGTCAGGATCAGTGTTTTGCTCTAGTTCTAGTCCAGATACATTAAAAAATGTTCAAAGATATATGTGTGTGTTTACATACATGTGTATATATATACATATTTGCTTTTAACATGAGCATTGTTACATTTATAATATTTCTTTTTACGAAATATGCATTCAAAACATAATATTCTAGTCATTTTTCTGCTGGTGCTAGCATACAAGGAAAAGACTTGGTCTTTTTCCTTGTTGCAAGTTATATAGCTACCATTCATTGATTCATTCAACTAAAACATCAGAACAGTGTTAGGTGCCCCCCTTAACCTGCTCCTGTTCTCTGGCAGTTGTCCAGTGGAACAGAAAGACATATAAAGATATAATCCAGAGCCTCTGTGCTACAACCTGAATGTGTCCCCCAGAAACTGTATGTTGAGTCTTAACTGCCAATGTGATATTATTAAGAAGTGGGGCCTGTAGGAGGTGATTGAGTCATGAGGGCTCTGCCCTCAATGTGAAGATGCTTTAGAAAAGAGGCTTTACAAAGCATCTAACCCTTTTTGTCCTGTCTCCACTGCCATCTGAAGGCACAGGGTTCCTGAACTTCTGAGGATGCACCATTGAAGGCGCCATTTAAGGAGAGATCAGCCCTCACCAGACACACTCAACCTGCCAGTGTCTTGGTCTTGGACTTAGCCTCTAGAACTGTGGGAAATAAAAACGGGCAGGCACTTTGTTATGGTAGCATGGACAAAGTAAGCCCCTCTACAAAGGCATTACAAAAGACAGGGCAGGAGAGGCATGAAGAAGAGATGACAATTCTGTGAAACTGAGGTTGGGGGCAGTGTGAGGGAAGGTTGCTAAGAGAAGGAGTAATGTTTTGTCAGATATGGAAAGAAAAGTAAGAGTTCTTCAGGAGACAGTACTTCACTGGGGGTTGGGGAGGGGAGAGAAAAATGGCAGTAAAGGTATATTGCTGATTTAGCTGCATGTTAGAGAAGGAAATGTGAATAGTGCCTCTGGAGATGTGGGCAGCAGCTCTCCTAGGACATGTTAAGAACTTTCATGCTGTGTGCCAGTACTTACAGTTCTGAACATGCTACAACATGATGAACTTTGAACACATTATGCTGAGTCACACAAGCTAATCACAAAAGGACAAATGCTGTCTGACTCCACTTATATGACATACACGGAGTAGTCGAATTCATGGCAACTGAAAGTAGAACACTGACGGTGGGGAACAGGAGGGGAGAGCTGGGAATGATTGATGGGTAGTGAGAGATGGTGAAAAAGTTCAGGGTGGATCTGTGGTGATGATTACACAACAATGTGAATGTACTTGAAAAGTGAAAACATGATACATTTATATTATTTGAATTTTACCATGTTTTAAAAATAATGAAAATGGAAACAAAATATAGATCAAGCATTTAGGGAAATAATTCAAAGTTCTTTCCTAGTATTAAAATTAGATGTGAAAAAAATTAGATGTGAAGTGTTTATACTAATAATGATTTGCTTCTGTTCTATAATAATGGTACAGGCACTGAAAACTAGCTCTGTGCAGGCTTTCTGTCATAGAGACCGGGAGATGCAGGTTCAGAGAGGCCCAAGAACACTCAGCTAGGTGTAGGGGACATTTCAAGAAATTCTAGAATTGCAACTAAAGTCTTTCTGATTGCAAACGTCTTGCACTTTTACCAATTCTCAAGAGGTTTGATTATCTTGCTACTTTGTGTGTGTGTGTAGATGTCAACATTTTTCTTTAAAAAAAAATCCTCGTTTTGCAGAGAAAGGATTGGTTTGGTGTTTTCTGAGTTCAGAAAGTGTGAGAAGCCTAAAGCTTTGCAGAACGGAGTGTTTGTTGAGTGCTGTCTAGTCACATCTGATATCTGATACTTTTAAAATGGCTTTGACCTTCTGCAGGAGACAAAAAACAAAAAAACAAAAACCCACATTCAAATAGAGTCTAGACTCGGTCAGCCACCTGTTGTTAAGCGGTCTGCACTCTTTTCTGCAGAAGTCACCTGGAGAATACGGCATCTAGACCCCGCTGCCCACCTAGTTCAGCCCAGGTGCGCTCCCCGCAGAGACCCCAGTGCTGGTGCGCAGGCGCGGCGCTAAGTCACTCTGCGTTCCCCTTTGCCGCCTAGCACTCCAGTGCCCCCGAGTGGTTCCCGAGCTTCTGCCTCCGCGCGCCGAACTCGGGGGTCGTCGCTGCCCATTCTCCTGGTCCTCTGTAGTCCCTGCCCAGCCCAAGCCTGGTACCCGGCCTCTCCCACCCTTTGTTGCACAATGCCGGAGCAAAGTCCCCGAGGGTGTGAACCCCGGTGTCCCTGCCCCTGGGCGGGGACGGGTGGCAGCCGTGCGGGCAAGCCGAGCCGGCGAGCGTGCAGTCGGCGCGATCCGCGGGCCCGGGTCCGCGCGTTCCCCGCCAGCCGCCGCCGCAGGCCCCCGCGCCCAGGGCTCCGCCGCCAGGCCCGTCCGCCGCTCCCCACAGGCCCGCGCCGCCGCCGCAGCCATGGCGGAAGTCCATAGACGTCAGCATGCTCGGGTTAAAGGAGAAGCCCCCGCGAAATCCTCCACACACAGAGATGAGGAGGAGCTGGGGATGGCGTCGGCCGAAACGCTGACCGTGTTCCTGAAGCTGCTGGCCGCCGGCTTCTACGGCGTGAGCTCCTTCCTGATCGTGGTGGTGAACAAGAGCGTGCTCACCAACTACAGGTAGGGCCGCGGCGGCGCCGGCCGAGGCCGCGAGCAGGAGCGGGCGGCGGCGGCGCGCAGGCTCCCTGGACTTCGGCTGCCAAAGTTGAAGCGGAGCAAAGTTGGGCGGGAGCGGCGGAGGGCGGCGGCAGGCCCGCGCCGGCCTGGGCTGGGGTCCCGCTCCGCGCGTGGAGCAGCGGCCAGCCGCGCGCTCGGGGCCGCCTTCCGCAGCGCCTGCCCTGCCCGGGGTGCAGCGCCCTACCTGAACACCCTGCCTCTCCTTGCACGGAGCAAAGTTGCTCCGTGACTTTTGGGCCCCCGTGCGTGCCAGCCCGGAGGAGGCGAGCGTGGGATGCACTCCCTCCTGCGCATCCTGGACCGCATCGGGGGCTGCGCTGCGCCCCGCGCTGCTGACAGCCTCTGGGGACGTGCGCATCCTCACGCCCATTTACAATTTTTCTGCTGCTACCTCCGGGACGCCTAGCAGAAGCTTTTTTTAAATTTCCTTTTTTAAGGTGTGAAACCGTTGAAAAGATCTGTTTCTTAACTTCCTTGAAAAATCCGTTGCAGGCAGCCGACTGAAATTGTATAAACGGACAAGATGAGACAAGTGGCCGCCCGAGGCTACAAAATCAGCGGTATGGCCTCACAACCAGCAGGGATTTTTCTCACAAGACTTTTAGTTGAATAAAAGGCAGACGTTGTAGTGGATTGTATCAAAAGACATTTTAAGGTTGATGGTGCATAAGTTGAATTCACAGAGCTATGTTTGGGCTTTCTGACCTATTTTTTTTCCCTCTCTCTCTCTCTCTCTCCTCTTCTTTTTCTTTCTTTACCCTTTTTGTAGGTTTCCCTCCTCGCTATGTGTTGGACTTGGCCAGGTTAGTTGGACTCTTCAACATTACATGGTTTATGTTGTCAGAACTTCTCTGTGTGTCTTTATATGTAGAACAGTGCATCTGTGTTCTCTGTTTACAGATGGTGGCCACAGTGGCAGTTCTCTGGGTGGGAAAGGCCCTCAGAGTAGTCAAGTTTCCTGACTTTGACAGAAATGTACCTCGAAAGGTAAAAGAAAAAAAAAGTAATACTTTGTTTTATGAAAAAGAGTCACTTTTTTTTATCACTACCTTGAATATTTAAAAATTGTATCTTGAAGTTCGCAATCTAGAGCACGTATAATGAAGTTAAAGAATAAATGCAGTGATGTGTTAGAAAAGTTCACAATCTCAATACAATTGAGGAAGAAAAAAATTAAAAATTTGTTTTAATCAATGCACACTTGTTGAGAGTACAACAGTTCTGTAGTTTCTATATCCATCTAACAGTTCTGCAGTTTCTGTATCCATCTAACAGTTCTGCAGTTTCTGTATGCATCTAATCTAGCCAGTGTATCCTGCATTCATTATTCTTGGGTTTATTTTCATATTCTTCTATTTGCCTCTGCTTGACTCCACCATGAAGATGAAATGCCTGCCTTTTTCTGCTGACCATAGAACCATGTGCTAATACATTGTCATATTTTAAAGCAAATGATGTTTCTATCCCACATTGGTTTATCATATTCATATTTGTTTCTCTTCTTTCCTGTCTTCCCCCTCTCTTTCTGCCAGACTAATGCTGTGTATCAGAGAATAGTTAATGTTGTTTGGGTGTTTCCTGGGGTTCAGAATTGTTTATGAGAACTAATCTTAAGTTTCAAGTAGAAAGAATTTGATCTTAAAAGCAAAACTGTTTCTATTTGAAAGGACCTTGTTTCAGCTATCTTTATTATTGAGCTTTTGTTATCCCTTTTTAAATTTCTAGACGTTTCCACTACCTCTACTATATTTTGGGAACCAAATCACGGGACTGTTCAGCACAAAGAAACTGAAGTATGGATGATTTTATTTTACTAGTGAGGTTAATATAATGTGTTCTTAAATTTGTACATGAATGTCAAGTACTTAATGCATTGTTACTGATTCTGGAAAAAACCCAGAAGAACTAGAAAGCTTCTGTTTTTAAATAATGAAGGCTGCACCAAAGGCTTTAGTGTAAATTTTTTTTCTTTTGAAGTGAAAGAGTAGTGGTTTTATTCTGTTTCACTTTGATGTTAGAGGTCTTAAAATGTTATAAAATGCTGTAATAGGAGATTTTCATTATTTTCTCAGACCTGCTATAGAGATAAAAGCTAGACTTTTGAGATTTCAATTCTTTAACATAGTTCATAAATACTATATTTTAGGCAGATTCCAGCAAAATCAAAGGATGGATATGGGAACTTTCACAGTTTTTCTTCTGACATGACATAGTTAAAATCAGATAACAAATGTGATTAATTTTACCCATGGCAATATGACTATAGAGACAACATCTTCACTTTTAGAAAGAAGCTCTATAACTATATTGTCTGTTACCCTCTCACCTACCAGTTCCTGGTTTCTCCCCATTGTGGTTTCTGATATTCCAAAGACACACACAGGAAACAGTTTAAAAAAATCCATGACTTCACCACTTCCATGTGTGCTGAAGCCCTGGCGTTTTGGATGGTTATGAATAGTAGATCTCTGAGAATCAGAGGCAAAGGACTTTTCATTTCCTCCATTTTTAAACCAAGAAACCTGACAGAATGACCAAGGATATCTCTGGGGAGAGTTCCAACCAAGACAAATTTACCATGGGTGGGACGTCCTTTTCCATCTCATTAACTACTTGGAAAGAATGCAGGCCTGCTATAAAGTGCTGCTTTTTTTCATCCATTGCCTGCCATCCACTCATCTGTCTGCCCATCCATCCATCCATCCATTCACACCTTACCTTTGTTTGCCAGCTAAATATAAGGCACTTTGTAGTGAGATAAGACATATTCAGAAATAACTATATTGAAGGATCAAGGAATGTTTCACAGGGTAAGATTTTCATATGTGTTTTTTGAGTGGCCTAGCAGGTGGGAAGGCAAGTGAATCTAGTGAAGAAAGGAGAAATAGGCCTTTTTCTATTAAAGACTAACATCATTTATAGTTAGGGTATTTGCATAATTAGAGTAAAATTTAAAAGTATATATTATTCTGTGATAACAGATGCATGATTTCTACCATTTTATAGCTAATGTTTCTCACTTTTAGTAGTCTTTTAAAAGCAACTTCTTTAGTTTTTAAATAATTTATTTCTAGAGAGAAGAATTTAATCACAAATTAATCAGCTTTGAAATGAAGCAATTAGCATTATTTAAAACTATTAATTTGGAAAATCTTGGTCTAAAAAATATATTGTTGAACTTTATTTTACCTAGTTATCTTTGTTTTTGCAGCTTACCAATGTTTACAGTTTTAAGAAGGTTCTCCATCCTGTTTACAATGTTTGCTGAAGGAGTTTTACTCAAGTGAGTGAAATTTCTAATACATCTTTTCTTTAAACGACTTTAACCACCTAGAAAAGGTGCCCAGCATATGTGAGATATTATGTTGTGCTTCTACTTAAGTTTTTTTTTTTTTTTTTTTTTAAGAGAGAGACAGTGAGGGAGAAAGGCAGAACCATTTTCATTTAATTTTTCATGTGGCCTTCATTGCTCCAACTGTTGTGTACAAATGCTGGTGTTCGAATCTGTGTCCTCATACTTGCCCTGCAAGAGCCGTAACCACCAAGCTGCTGCTCCAGCCCCTTTACTTAAGTTTTTGAGAAGTTTAAGCAACCTTCTTTTTTTGCCATCAGAATTGATAGTTTGTGGGAGCAGTTGTTGGGAAGGTTAAACTAGTTGGAACCCTATCTGAACTTGAGATTTACTCTTCTAGAGTTCCTGTATCTATGGTTGCCACTGGGGGAAGCTGGGTCAGAATCACAGGTCTAGGTTTTAAATAGTATTCAGTATGCAGTAAGAGTATTGCAAATGTGTGTGACCTTTTCCTACTTACAGAAGCATTGACTTATAAACATTCCAACTCAATAACAAATGTTAAGAGTAAGAAACAAATAACTATTTACACAACAAATTGCTTCATCAAGAGATTTTTTTAAATATCTAGTTTCTTGTAAATATTTAAAATATGATTGCTTATATTTTTTAAAGAAAACATCACATGATTTTTGTCTATGAAATGAGTCTGTATGAATAACTAAAGTCACATATATATAACTTTTTAAAATTATCTTACTTTGTAGGAAGACTTTTTCTTGGGGTATTAAGATGACCGTATTTGCAATGATTATTGGCGCCTTTGTAGCAGCCAGGTAAGATAAGGGCCTATAACTAATGCATTAAAAATTATCAATAAATATTGGTAATAAATTATTAATCACCAGTAACAATAATTTTTGGTAGCCTAAATAAGAATCATATTTTCTTCAGAAGGTTAAATCTTTGGCTATGTTAATATATTAAGATCAAGGCTAGCAAAATTCAAATTCTTGGGATTCTTAAAAGGTAAATACATATAAGTTAGAATTTGTTACTATCTGAGTGCCACAATGTATGTTCAGCATCAAGCACGTTATTTATACATTCTTCATAGCTCTGAATGTTATAGGCATACTTTTCCTACTTTATATAGTTAAGGAAACTTAAAAGTTCTGTAACTTGCTCAAGTCACACTGCTAGTAAATGGCTAGAATTTGAATCTGTGCCTGAGTTCAGAGCCTATGGGATTTCATAGACCATGTGGCATTCTTTTACTTTGTATCCTGTTAAAGAAAATAGTGTCTGCTTTTCTGTGAGGTGAGGCACATGACTCCTCACTTGACTTATGGAATAATGAATAACATCGTTGCTTTATTTGGCCTCATTTAAGATACATTAAAAATGTCCTTACTTGGTCTTGTTAGATTACTGGAGTGTTCCCCATGTTTTTCTTTAAGTTTCAGTTTTAAAATACATAGGGAAAACGCAGAGCAATGATAAATGTTTAAGGACGGGACTATGCTGATTCTTCTGATTTGATCATTACCTATTGTGTGTATAGAATTATTACACTGTACCCCAAAAATATGCATGATTGTTTTGTTGCAGTTTAAAAATAAATAAAGAAAAAAGTACATGGGGAAATTGTATACTCCAAAACAGAAAATTAAAATGATTGCTAGAAGCCTGATACATTTTACTCAGGTTTGGACATGCATAGATGGATTTGCTAATGTCACAAATTCTGCCTGACATAAATTTTCCATCTAGATGTTCCAGTGGCTGGCTCATTTACTTATATCATATCCCTCTGGTGTAACTTGGGGGAAATATAATTTAAGTTCTATTTTACTTTAAATTTCCAAGTGAAATTTCATTCTAAAAATAAGAAGGTAGCAAAATTGGTTACTAGAATTTAGTTGTCTAGCCAAATGTTATATTTGCCTCCTTGGAGAAAAATTCCATACCAGCTACCTGTCTTTCTTTTTAAAGGTGTCCTGCTAACCTCTGAATATTTTGAAGCATTTCCTTGAAGCCAGTGAAATCCAAAATTGTACAACAGGGTTCAGGACTCATGTTGGCCTGCAGAAAGCTTCTGATCAGGGCTAGCCTTGCCTAATTAGAACCTTTGGCTTGCAGAAAAGATGGAGAGGAGGAGACCCTGCAGTTAGAGGGTTGCCAGAGTGCTTGGAGTAGCGGTATCCCTTAGGCTTGTCCTGTCTGAAATTGCAGCAGAATGCAGTGCCTCAGGGTTTGGCTTCATTCAGTAGTTCAGCTACAAGTATGTAGTATCTCTGCAGAGTCATAGAATATGAGGCCACTGTTTTAGCTGGGGTGCTAAAGTATGCTGAAGGTGTACTTTTCTCAGATTATTCATTTATTCTATTTAAATGTAGTGATTTCCTATCTTTCGCCTACTGCTCTACTAAGTAGCAGTTTGCCTGGTCTCACTACTTATACCTCATAGGATGATTGAGTAATTATTTAAGTATTTGAGTTTCTACTATGTGTGTGGCTTGATCTCACAACTTACTGTGATCTGTACTTGAAATATTCTGCTCATTTGCACACTACCAGTGTAAATTAGTCCTATCTTTTGTGTGAACTTTTGGAAACTGACATGTGAGGAACTTCATCCTTTTGGTTTCTATGAAATTGATGTCTTGTGTCTGGTTTGGTCTGATTTTAAATTCATAATAGTGTACTATTAACTGGCATGATTGATTATTCCTAATGATGTATTTAAGCATTAGCGTTTCTTGTTCCTAAAGACTCTCTTATTGAGTATGGAATTGCCAGCTGTGAAGCAGGACTCAAGAAATACTGTTAGCTGATAAAATACCTAACGTTTGTTTAGCTGGAAAAGAAATGTTCTTGCAAATATTGTAGTTTGTAGTTACTTAATATTAAATGCATGTTCTTTTAATTTAAGTTGTTCTTACAGTGTTGCTTATGTTTTGCAGCTCTGACTTGGCATTCGATCTGGAAGGATATGTTTTCATTCTAATAAATGATGTACTGACAGCAGCAAATGGTGCATACGTAAAACAAAAATTAGATTCAAAAGTAGGTAGCTATTTAAACCTTCTTTATCAGGTGTTTACTGATGTTGGGAATAGTAATAGAAGTTCATCAGGGTAAAAAGCATGGAATAAAGAAAGTACTTAGAAAGGATGGGAGAATCATGGGGGTTTTCTGAGGGTAAAATGCCTACATTTGGTGCTTACATAAGAAATTTTTTTTTTAAAAATTAGCAATTAGGTTTTATTGCTGGATTTTTTGGAAGTGATTATGGGAGTATTGACTTAGAGTGGGGTAGGAAAATTAGAATGTTCAAAGAAAAAAGTGTCGTAAGTGTTCATGACTCTGTTGTAAAGAACTTGGTAAGGGACTTGGGACAAGAAGGAGAAATATCTTGAAGGCTTTGGGTAATCTAGAAGGAAAGTGAGTTTTGGAAGTTCCTGTAGACAAGGGTGGCCTTTGTGTACTTGCCCTACAAATAGTAGGAAACTTGAGGGAGGATTAGGCTCACTCCCACAGAGATAATGCTGAATTCCCTGGCCTGGATCTCATACACATGAACTTTGTAAATCTAGCTCTTTGCCTTCCATTGGTGGTATGGACATGAAGACATTTCAAGATATTTTTTGTTTGTTTACTATACACTTTGAATATGAACACATTAAATTTATTTTTGGATCAAGCCAGACCATGAGTTCAGTATTTGAGCCACAATTCTTTTGTTACATTATGAGATTAAATCTCTGTAAACAACAGCTATATGAAACTCAATTTTCTGTATCATAGAGTTATTGAAGGAGTTGTCCTTGCTTTCATAATGTATCCTATAGGAGGACCCATAGGGGATATTTATCTTATATGTCACCATAGTTTTCCTGAGCAGCTGATACATTTTTAATCTTATAATTAAATCTTATAACTGACTATGGTTTTATCTTATTTTCCTACCCATATTTTATCTTCTGTCAAATGATCTTATCTGCTTAGTTCTTCCTCTTCTGTATTTATGTGTACTGTACTTCTGAAATTACTTTAGGTCTGCTTCTTTTTGGAATTCAGATGATAAATAAATATAAGTGCCCTGATCAATAGCATTAAGTTGGCATCCTCTTGGCCAGGGATTTGCCTTCTCCAGAAAGGTACAGATTGTGTGGCTATCCCAGCAGGTTTCATTATTCTCAGAGAATGTTTTTTCAGAATATCCTTGAAGAACTAAGGACGGTGTAGATTTTTTCCCCAACACATTTGCTTTAAAGGTGCCTTTTGTGTCTCATCCTCCATTTATTTGCCTTGATGACTGTATGATGATTGCATTTTAATGGAAGGTGCTTGTACACATTTTTATATTTTTTAAATAAAGAGAGCAGTTAGAAATTTGGTCTTAACTCTTTTTTCCTTTAGCTCATTTGCTACTTTGGGAAATATACACTAATGATAACATTTATCCAGCATCTTCAACCAGCAGAAACAGTATTATCTAATAGAATTTTCTGTGATGTTGAAATCTTCTTTATCTCTGCTGTTCATTACCAGTAGCCACTGGACATGTGGCTGTTCAGCACTTAAAAAGTGACTAGTGTAACTGAGGAACTGAATTTAGTAGCTTTATATAATTATAATTAAACAGCTGCATGTGGCTTGCAGCTATTATTTTTGAACAGCACAGTCTAGAATACATCCTAGTACCTAGGAAAAAAGAGCTTCAGAGTATTTTACTCCTATGAGAGAGTCCTGTAGTTCCTCACTTAGAAATGACTTAGAACTAACTTACCTCAGAACTTTTAGGCTCATTGATCTGCTTTTCATAGTTCATAGATAACAAGCAACAAGAAAGAAAGCAGAGTTCTGTTTAGAGGCAGAGGCTTGCTGGCAGTGTAAAAGATCAGCCAGGGACAAGAGGAATAAGAAAAAAAACAAAGACACAAGTACTGAGAAAAAAAATAGCACAAGGACTGTTAAACAGTATTAAGGGCAGCACTGTATGAGAACATAATAAAATAATGCATGTTTATGATGATGCCCTAAGTAAAATTTTAGCTAGTATATTGTGTTTAAGAAGTTGGGGAGAGCCAGGCATGTGGCACATGCCTGTAATCCCAGCAGCTCAGGAGGCTGAGACAAGAGGATCACAGGTTCAAGGCCAGCCTCAGCAATATAGTGAGACCCTGTGTTAAAATAAAAACAGAAAAAAATAAAGGTACTGGGGATATAGCTCAATAGTGAAGCACCTCTGGGTTCAATCCCCAATAACTTAAAGAAAAAAAGTCAGGAAGAAAGATACTCCAAACAGTTAAAATATGAAAGGAAAAATAAAACAGTTTTGGTATTTCTGTTTTTGTTATCTGTCAGTTATGTGGATGATACGGATCTGTGTGTTTGCTTGTATGTACATCTTCCACTCCTGTGTAGCACTCATGTCTCGACTGACTGGGTACCTATTCTTAAAGATTGTAAAGATTATTTTGTTCTGTGACTTTTTGCTTGCTTCCATGCAAAATGAGGCACATCTTTTCAGCGATGCTTGTAACCAAAACAATTAATTATTTGGTTTATCTTACAAGTAGTATGGCCAACACTGAGATACTTTAAATAAATCACAAGTTTTATTACCTATAATTTCAGGACTACTTATAATTCTGGACCTGTGAGCATGAGTCATATGGTACAAAGACTTGGTGTTGCATTTCAGACTTGAATGTAGCTGTGGAAATTAAAACATTTTTAACTTTAAAAGTCACACTTTAAAAGTCTATGTGATTGGGGTAGTACTCTGTACAGGGTTGTGTATGGCTGTCTGGTAGAACTAAATGAAACCTAATTACTTACTGTCCTAGGAGCTGGGAAAATATGGTCTGCTCTATTACAACGCACTGTTCATGATTCTGCCCACCCTGGCCATTGCCTATTTCACAGGAGATGCACAAAAGGTAGGTCTTTCTAATTATGGTTTAGTGGCTTAGGAATTACTTTATTATTTATGACCAAAAATAGACTTTGGGGTTGTTAAAAAGAAATGCGCTTATTAAGTGACCACAGACAATTTACTTTTTAGCTTGCTAATGTCATGCTAACCTTTCTTCTTGGCATAAGGACTGGAGAGTACTAAAGTGCCTCAAAATAGCTCTGGCTGTCAACATAAAAATAGTACATGCTAACTAGTGTCCTTTTCATATATGCCAGAATAGAGGAAAGGAATTTTTACATTTTTTCTAAATTATAAAATAGGAACAGTAGCAAACTATCTTTGAAAAATAAAAAAATCTTGAAATAGCAAAAATTTTAAAACCCTAAGCAAAATGGTAGGCATCACTAGAATTCTGTTTCTTCCTTAGGCGATACTTAGTACTGTGTGGTCCTATGACCATATAAATAGCAACTAATAGCAGTTTATCAATTTTCTGCAAATGTTTAGTTATGTAAATTCAGAATAGAGTAGTAAAGTAAAACCAGAGAATGATTTTTCTCTAAAATAAATCTGTATCCCTAGGAAAAATTTAATACTATTTTTTTAGAATTTATAACATTTTGCAAGGTAAGTTGAAACTCAGTATTCTGCCAAGGATTTCTATCCCTAGATTCTTTCTAATGATTCTCCTGGCTAGTACCCTATTCAATCCAAATATGCTACTCATTCATTCTTAAGATAGTGATGACTGCCACAGATCAGTGAAGTCTGAAATAAAAGGTTTTTGAAAGTACTTAGACTATTAAAAAGTTGTTCTTGAAACAAAGGAATTTATGAAACTTTTTCTCCACATCAAGACCTCTTTCTTATAAAGAATTAGCATATATCATCTTGAGTAGATATGCCAATGTTCTAGGGAACTGTGACCTGGCGACTAGTGGGCCTAGAAATGGCCCTCAAATATGAAACTGCTACTGCTCTGACCAGTAGTAATGAGTAAATTTCTGTGACTATGAAGAAAATGGGACGAGAAACTAGTATTTATTGACTCTTAATATCTGCTAGTTGCTTTATATATGTAATATAACATAGGCTTTATAATAGTCCTAAAAAATTTACATTCTCCCTGTTTTACTGTTGTGAAAGTAGAGGTTCAGATAAAATAAATAACTTGCCCAAAGTCATACTGTTGGTGGGTAGTAGGATCAGGATTTAAACCGAAGCCTTACTTCAAAGACCCTGGTCTTTCCACAGTGTTCTGCTTCCTCCTACCAGGCTCTGGTTGAAGTACCTTTAACTTTTCAGCTTTGGAGTAAGAAAGTGACGTAAAATAACTGGCTCCTCATAGCAGGACAGATGGTTCCAAAACTCAAGGCCCATCTAATCTGTACATGAGAAAGTTGGAAGAATTAATATGGCAAGGTATTCTAAGGACTTAGTAAAGATGGAATTTTCATTATGCTGAAACTTTGACTAGTAGCTTGTAACTATTTGAAAAAATTTACTAAAGGAAACATTTCTTCATTCCAGAATGATGACAAATTATGTAAAAGTTATAGTATAATTTGTAGGTATTTTGAAATTTGGTAACACATTCATTTTGGAATGCTTCAGTGTAGTTGAGAATGTTTATTTATAGTGTGAAAAGTTAATTTGTAATCTATATTAGGATTATATCTATAGATTTCCTCTTATTCTTTTCTTCCATTTTTAAGCAGAAGATTAGAATTTAAATAGTAGTCATTTGTTTTCCAATGGAAGTGCCAGGCAAAAATCAAGAAAGGTTTATTTTAGAATAATGATTTTGAAGAATGTCAGTTCATCCAATTTTTTTTCAGTTGGAATGATAAACTAATTTTAGAAGCTGAATTCATTGTTTTCTAGTGAAGCCCCATCATTGTTTTGGGTTTCATATAAATGTTCATTCTCACTTTTATTACTAATTAATATGGTTATTGTAAAACATTTATTGGGGTACAAAGGGCACACTGGCTTTCTTACAACCCCATGCTCTTTTTCTAAACATCCTCCCCTTAACATCTTTTCCATCTCAACATTCTTAAATAGTTAAGGACTATTATCTATCTCACTGTGTTAAACTCAGGGAATATGAAAAAAAAAAAGATGCATTAAGTGATGTTCTTACCTTACCTTTGAAGACCATACTGTCTTCTTAGGGGATACACTTGCATTCTAAGAGGGACATACTTGTTATGGTTTAGACATGAGGTGTCCCCCCCAAAGCTCATGTGTGAGACAATACAAGGTTTTTCGGAGGTGAAGTGATTGGGTTATGAGAGCTTTAACCTAGTTGGTGTGTAAGTTTACTTGAATGGATTAACTGGGTAGGGACCATAGGCAGGTAGGGTGTGACTAGAGAAGGTGGGTCAAAAGGCCTTTGGGCCTTTTTTGTTGTTGTTGTTCTTGTTGAGAGGAGCTCTTCCTCATGACGATGTCCTGAGCTGCTCTCCTCCACCACTCTCTTCAGCTGTGGTGCTCTGCCTCATCTCAGGCCTAGAGCAATGGAGCCAGCCATCTATGGACTGAGACCCTGAAGCTGTGAGCCCCACATAACCTTTTGTTTTTTAAAATTATTTCTTGTAGGGTCTTTTGGTCACAGCATTGAAAAAACTGCCTAAAACAATGCTAGTATAGGTTCTGTGGCTTTTAAAAGTACATTTGGGGCATTGTGGGGTATAAAACGCAAGTAGGTTAATTCTTCCTCTTTGTTGGAGTTGAGGGTAGACAATTTCATGGAGATTTGCCTTAACAAAATTAAAATAAAGATGATGTGAATAACATATTTTGGTAGGTTATGAATTAAATTTAAAGCAAAGGAAGTAAGTGTTCTAACTTTGACTGTCTTCCTAAATTCTTTGTGTTCTTAACGAGACAACTCCATTTTAAGCCATTACAATTTCATTTTAAATTCAAATCAATTTAGTGTTTCTGAGCCTCTTCCCTGTTAACTTTGTAGAAATATATGAGAAATATTCCTTAATCTTTTCTACCCAAGGAGTTCATTGGCATGGTCCTGAGATGGTGTAAGATCCAGCACCAAAGTGCATGGCCATCAGTAAGTGCTATAAATATTCAGGTTAGGAAAAATTTGGTGTGGGTCAAGTGTCAATATTTGTTGTTTAGTGGAGGTCGTTCTTGTTTTCTTTACCGTCAAATGCAACAAGCAGTGGTAACCTGTTTGGGAGCTTGTTTTAGAGACTTAGAAAGGTGGTCGAGTAATTTGCTTTCATTAAAATTAGTCTGGAGGGGCTGGAGCGGTGGCTCAGTGGTTTTGGCGCTTGCCTGGCAAGCACGAGGACCTGGGTTCAAACTGCAGCACCACATACACAACTAAGTGTTGGAGCAACTAAGGCCATGTGAAAAACTAAATAAAGCTGTTTCTCTCTTTCTCTGTCTCTCTCACTGTCCCTCTCTCTTAAAAAAAAAAAAAAATTAGTCTGGAGGCAGTAGGTGGAAGCCTAGATGACCCAGGGTGTATGGGAGGCTAATAGTATTCTGTAAGAGGTCTAAAGTTTATTTCTTCCACTTGAAGATTCACTTTCATAATTGACAGTGATCTGTTTGTCTAAAGCCTTGTCTAAAAAGTTTCACATTAAAGAACGGGATATGTGGCAAGGTAAGAGTTTTCTAGCTAGCTGGGTTCATTGTCAGTGTGCTTTTCCTCCTAAATGTGCATATGGTGTATCTGGGCAAACATCAATGCATGTGCATACTTTTTTAAAGAATGGACACTTTGTTTTTGTCACTTTATCGTTAAATAAGGCTGTTGCCAAAAAACAATTTAAGACTTTTTCTGGCTATTAGGAATACTTTACTTATTCAGTATGATGCCTTCTACCTGACAAGATGCTTCAACATGAATAATTTCCCCTGATCATTGTTACATGCATGTGAGGTAGGTTGCTATCTGTTATGTAGATGCTAGGGATGTGCTCAAGCCCAGTTGGCAAGGTTTAGGACTAGAACCAGTCTGACTGCAGAACGTTGCTGTTTGCCTGAGTACATGTATCTTCCAAAGCCATCTGCTGTCCCCAGTTTGCTTTCTCCCCCGTTTGAGACATCACACAGGGCCTTCTTGTAGGCTAAGCTCTCAAATGTGAGAGCTAAAAGAGCAATATTGGAAGTAGTCTTTGCAACTTTCCCTTGTCATTAATTATTTACAAATAATCACTGTTCGTTCTTCAAAAGAATATATTTATTAAGTGCTTATTATGTGTCAGGTGCTATTCTAAGAATTAAAAAAAAAAAGAAAAAGCCAAAATCCGTGTTTTAATGGTGCTTGGATTCCAGTGGGGTGAGATAGACTCCACATGAATTATATAGAAGGGGCTATGAAGAGATGCAGAACAAGGAGGAGAATGAGGGACGTGCCACTTTAAATAAGCTGGCTAAGAAATGTCTCTATACGGTCCATTTGAGCAAACACTGAACTGAATGGATGGAGAGACCAATTTGTGTAGCTCCTTGGAGGGAAAGTAATCTAGCTTTAGGTTGAGGAAAGAGCTTGTTCTGAGTCCTGAGAATAGGTAAATACCAGGAAATACCAGGAAAAGCCAAGATGGACTTTGAGAAGGGTGGAGGAGGAGAAATGAAGAAGATGGAAGTCTAAGGGGCCTTGGGGAACATCCGATTTAAACCTTTATTTCATAAGTGAGGAATCAGGGGCCAGAGTGGACCAGGTCTAGAATCCAGAGTCCCTGATTGTAATAGTAGTGCTCGCGCTCTTCTCATTGTACCACATCCTGTTTCCTTCTGAGTTAGGACCAGTGCTAGACACAGGAATTTGAAATTTATTCCCCAGGTAGTAACAAGTCCTTAAAAGTTTGTGATACAAGTGGTACAATGGAGAGAAATTGGGGCCTATGTGCAGAAAACCAGCAACCTCCAGTTCTGTCCCTGAGCACTGGCTGATTTTGGATAAGTCCTTCTGCCCTTCCCCCTGTGCTTAGTCATTTGTAAAACGGGGAGGTTGGACAAAATCTTCTCAGGGTAGGGCCCTTTCTGGGATGAGACAGAGTTTATGAGGAGTGAAAGTCATGTTGGTGTGGACACTAGGCTGCTGTTTGTTCTCATGGCTGGCCTGAGCCTGGTGCGCCCTGATAGTCAGTGCTGATAAACTGCTCTCATATGTGGGACTCCTAGCTCTCCTTAGCTGAGACCATTTATTGCATGGAAGCTGTCTTTGTATTGAATGAAAAGAACTTCAAGATAAATGGTTAAATATAAAAGCATGGTGCAAATGTCATGTTTCTTTTGGGTAAAATAAAAAATAAGACATATTTTATTCACTTATTTAAATAAAGGAATTGGAAAAATATATATGAAACTAATAAAGTAACTACCAATTTTTGTATTTGTGTATGAGAATAAGATAATAAAGCAAAATCAGATCTGGATTATTTTTCTCAAAGTCTTACTTAGTAGGCAAAGGAAGGAAAATATCCCTCTGCTAGGGCAGGAATCCAAGAGGCTCTGAAAGGTCAGCTTCCCAGAGAGGCCAATACATGCTTTAAGGAAGAATTGGAGGTTAAGGACAAAAAAACTAAATTACCTTAAAAATTAAAAGTCAAGTTCCAATTGAACAATGCATCCCAATGAGCACATAGTACAAGGGCTTGGGACAGCCAGACTGATTGTGTGTGTGTGTGTGTGTGTGTGTGTGTGTGTGTGTGTTTTAAAAGTTTATTCAAGGTTTGCAAGTCCTGCGTTTACTTGAACCAAAGAACCAGTATATTCAGCACTTTTTTTTTTTGGTACGGGGAATTGAACCCAGGGGCCCTTAGCCACTGAACCACATTCTCAGCAGTTTTTGTTTTTTTTTGAGACAATGTCTTGTTAAGTTGCTCAGCGCCTCAGTCTACTGAGTTGCTGGGATTACAGGTGTAAGTTACCAAGCCCGGCAGCACTTAGTTTTTTCTAAACATATATCTTCTAAGACGTTCTTTAACAAAAAACACAAACCAACAACCCTACATATTATGTGAAAAACAGCTTATTGTTAATAAAAGATATCTAATTAACACAGGTTAAAGTGGAGTAGACATCACTTCACTAATGACTTTCCCAAGTGTCAGGACACATAGTGTTTAAAATTACTAGTTGCTACTTTGGGAACGTTTGCAGCACAAAGCTGGTGATTCACAGTCACAGGAATTGGAGCTTGGCTTTCTGGCAGCACACTCTGCTAGGTGTTCTCACGTAGGAATGGAGGAACAGACGTCTTGCTGTGGATCTCACAAGGCCAGTACTGTAGGCACTGGAACATCGTATAATGTCTTCTTTATGTCACTGGTTATATTACGTGGCTTAGGGGAGTGACAAGAGAAGTTGCCACACAAATTATCTGTCTGGAGGTGTCTTTTATGAAGCATTATTGACTAATTATGAAGAAGCTTTAGGCTACTGGGGTAGCTCTTTTCTGGGTCACTCTGTGGACCATATGATTTTGGGGACCCTAAATTATTTCTTCTGTATAGAGACAGATCTCTTCTGTTTTATGGGTCTTGCTGTTCTCATATGTGAAATAAGTGGGTTGGGTTAATTATTCTTTAATTATGATTGAATAGCTCTTTCTCTTTTCTTGTATATTGTTTGACTAACAAAGTGATGTTTTTAGCCATTTTTATCTTTGAGGATATGACTTTTTCAATAGGAGCAAGTAACCTGGTGAGCTGTAGTGGACAGTTCTGCCATCACTCATAGGTTATATATTGATGGCAGAGCTTAGTGAAAATGCCTGGGCTCCAACTTCTCATCTAAGCTAGGAGAAGGGGCAGAGCAGGAGAGGTAGCAAGTGGTTATAGTAGTGCAGAGGTCAAGGCGGGTAATCCAGAACCACTGGTTCTGTGAACTCACCTAACTTTGCCAGGGCAGGGAGAGAACCATGGCATATCAGAGTAAGTTTCCTACCAGTTTACTTTTAGATAAGGACACATTTTTTTTTTTCTCAATTGATTTTTTTTTGGGTGTCCCTGTCTGGCTGGGCTCTGGCTCTGACCTGAGGGACGCCTGGGGATGAGAAAGAACACAGGCAGGAGATCCAGGTGGAGATCCAGGAGATCCAGGTCTCTCATTATTCAGGCTTTACATCTCTTTTTATAATCCTTCTAAGGGGAGTTGCCAGGGGTTATGCAGATTTCTAGTACAGACAAACAACTAGGGAACATCCTGTGGTTAGCACATTCCAACGCACTGGATCTTCTTTTGCACGACAAGTAGCAAGCTTAACAAAGTGACCTAGCAGCCCTTCCTGAAGGAACTTATGCAAATAGTAACAAGATCACTCTAGGGCAGCTGATGAAATGGAGTGAAGGTCAGACCCCAACATTTGGGGAAAGAAATTTCAGAATAGAATAATATCCTTCATCGATTTTTTTACCATGATATCCAAAGCCTAAGGTGGTTTGTTAAGGTTTTTTAAGGTAAGTAGGGCAATATCAGAACACTGAGAAAGTGTTTCACTTGCACTTTGGATGTTAGTTTGCATCTCAAGTAAGTTGCTGACTCTTTGCTTAGCAAATTTTTCCGAAGTGGGAATGGTTGCACTTGAGACCACAGTGCACATTGAAATTATTCCATGCTTTTCATTAGATCAGGAGTGGAAAAGCAGTGCAGATGTAGTCCTGTGCTCTGTGGAGAAGGCCAAGTAGTTGGACATAGTCTCAGATTGTTTCCCAAGACAGTGGTTCAGACAGCCAGAATTAACCGTGATCAGGGCTGGTACAAATGACAAAATCTGATTGCATTCCTGGACTAGATTTAGCCTTGTTATTATGTCATTTTAGTGCTTAATCTTAATCAGATACTCTATTTTTTAATTTCCTTAATCTGGGCAAGTAAAGAACAGTTTTTATAATTAAACTTTTTTGTTTCAAATACTTTTATTTGACTAAAAATCTTACTCAAACAAATGCTTAGTTATAGAAGGCATTCCATATAGCCTTTGCGCTTTGATTCTGTGATACTCTTTTTACTCCTTTGTGTTTTGGCCTATGGAATTATATTACACCACCAGCACCTGTAGAGCTAGAGACTTTATTCAAAACAGAAGAAAGCCTAAGAAAGCATCTTTGTATGTTTAGTCTGTAATCACACCTACACTTAGCCAAGATTGTGGAGCTTATGGCAGAGGTCCCATTTAGTTCTGTGTCATACAGAATGACCAGTTGGGTCACTCTCCTCAAAGTGGTTCTTTATCAGAGTTTTCTCTAGAGACAGAAATTTTGTTTTGTTTAAACATTTTATTTTTCCTGATTAACAAAGTACATGATCACTGTGCCTTCTGTATCTCCTACTCTAGGGAGAATAAGACAGTTTGCCTGTTGGGGCTGGGGTTGTAGCTGAATGGTAGAGTACTTGCCTAGCATGTATACGACTCTGGGTTCAATCCCCAGCACCTTAAATTTATTTTTATTTTTATTTTTATTTTTGCCTGCTAATCTGCCACCAATAGTTAATAACAGTAGTGGTAGAAAATTAAGTGAACACTGTCTTCTGTTTATAAAGTCCGTATACATTTAAAGTATCTCATTTTATTCTCCCAGTTGGCCCTAACAAGAGGTAGAAGAAGCAGACTGTTTTCTATATTTGTAATAAAAGCAGGGGCTCATAGAGATTAAATGAGTTTATTATGGCCTCATAGAAAGTTAATGCAGAGTTAGAAGTAGAGCACCTGCTCTTTGACTCACTGATCTGATAATAGTAACCACGTAGAACCATTGAGTACAAAGACTTGAGTGTGTTGTTCTCCTGTAGGGTGGTTAGAACTGTAGGCTGTGGAGTGGAACAAGCTCTCACTAGCTGAACAATTTTGGATAAGTTACTTTCTATGTCTGAGTCTGGCACATAGTAAGCACTTAGTAAGTGATAGCTTTGCTTTTTCAATGCTGTCCTATGGAAGGGAGTGCGTGCTCTTGTAGTGACTGATTGGGTCATATTTGTCCTTCAGCTATATCTTCAAATGGCTGCTGCTGGATTTATTGTTATAAAAGATCTATTCTTGTGGTAAAGTAGAGGAAGACAGAAGGCTACTTGTGCCATAGACTGGCTTTCTTTAGACATAGGCCAAATACTACGGAAATGGGGAAAAAATCCTCAGAGAATTATTTTTGTTTTTAAATTTTATATAAATGCAATTATGTCCATGAGATTTGTTTTAATATCCTACAGATATAGTTGTTATATCTCTGAGGGGGGTGTCTATGCAGTATATATTTGGGACTTTTTTTCCTGAATAAAATTCAGTGTTCATTGTAGAGAGCTATGGGCTTAGTATATATAAACTCAAGTCTACTGTATATTAGCTGTGTGATCTAAAGTTAGTCATTTGATGTCTTCTGGGGACAGTATGACTTAGCCTTTTCATCTCAGAGGATTATCATATGAATCAAATGACATGATCTATGCAGAAGCACTACACAAATATTAGGCAATACTTTTTTAAAAGAAAAAAAAGAAGGACAGAGAGAGAGAAACAGAATCAATTTTTATTGAGTTTTTCATATGACTTTCGTTGCTCTGACACTAAGTTCTGTACATGGGTGCTGGGGTTTGAACCCGTGTACTTGTGCATGCTGGGCAAGCACTGTAACCGCCAAGCTACCTCTCCAGCCCCTAGGCAATACTTTTTATTACCATGATTTGCTATACCATTATGAGCAGATCTGACTAAACCAAATTAAGAATAGTGACCCAAGGCCTGACTTAATACATGTTAGAATTGTACACTGAAAACATAGGAGATATTTATTTATTATTAAGAAATTGAGTTATTGTACAATCATAAATGCATATGAAGTAACAATATGATATGCATGTATTTTTTAAAGCAGGATTACTCCCTAGATCCCTCCCTATTCTCCCTCTCCCCTTCCCCACCTACCTATCTCCCCTCCTCCTAAATATCTATGATTGCCTTAGATTATGTGTTGCTTCGCCTTTTTTGCATCTAATACATGAGATTGGTTACCTTTCACATAGGCCTGGGTTTAGCTCCAGCCTCCATAAATGAATGAGAACATTTGTCCCTTGACTCTCTGGGTTTGATTAACTTTGCTCAGCATGATTTCTTCCATCGCCATCCATTTACTTTCAAAGACTGCAATTTCGTTGTTTCTAATTGCTGAGTAGAATTCCATGGTGTGTGTGTGTGTGTGTGGGTGTGTGTGTATCACAGTTTTTGGATCCATTCATCCAGTGAGGGGCATCTGGGTTGGTTCCATAATTCAGCTATGATAAATTGAGCTGCTGTGAACATAGATTTTGCTGTGTCGCTGTAATGTGCTGATTCTAACTCCTCTGGGGAAATATCCAGAAGAGGGATAGCTGGATTGTCTGGTGGGTCCATCTCTAAGTTTTTGAGGATTCTCCACACTGCTTTCGAGAACGACTATACCAGACTGCAGTTCTACCAACAGTGTGCTAGTGTTGTATAGGAGATATTTAAAGGAGGAAAGGAACTCAGGTGTGTAGAGAGGTTTATTTAAGATCTTTGCCTATATAATTCTGATTTTTTTTTACTCCTAGGTTACCTGTGTATATGTGTGTGTATGTGCGTGCGTGCCACATTGACATGATTAAAGACATTTATTGAGAATGTATAAAAAACCTTAAAATTTAATCATCAGAGGACAAATAGCTTTTTAATAAAAATTTGGCAAAAGATTTGGACAGACCATAAAAGAAGAGATACTGATGACAGATAGGCACATTAAAGAATACTGAACCTTGATAGTCATTTGGGAAATGTAAGTTAGAGTTATGAGATACTACTTACCACTCACCAGAAAGGCCTCTAAGAGTTCTAAATGTTGATGAGATGATGAGATTGTACAACAGTAGGAACTCTCGTACAGTGCTGCTGAAAATATAAAATTATGTAACTACTTTAGAAAATAGTTTATAGTTTAAAGTTAAGGATAAACTTACCAAAAGAACTAGCAATCCAGTGTTCTAGGTATTTACCCAAGACAAATAATAATGGGTTGACAGACTTTTACTCATAAGTTCATTGCAGTTATTTATGGAAACAACCCAAATAAAAGTCCATTGACTATTGACAAATTGTGGTATATACATATGATGAATTACTAATTGATAATAAGAATGAGTGAATTATATATACAGAGCATGGATGAATCTCAAAAGCATGTGCCAAGTGAAAGAAACAAGACCTAATACAGTACATACTACATAATTCCTTTACAGGAAATTGTTGAACAGCAAAGCTGTAATAGCAGAAGTACATCACAAGTTGCCAGGGGCTGGAAATGGGGGAGGTGATTGGCTTTCACGGGGCAGGTGGGAACTTTGAAGGTGAATATAGAAATTTCCTTACCATGATTGTAATAGTGATTACCTGATTATACATTTGTCTATACTCATTGAATTGTACCCTTACTAATGGTGAATTTTACGGTTAATATATTATACCTCAACAAAGAAACTACTGTAAGCATACTGACAACTGTTTGACAACACCATATTGGGAATACAAGTAGATTAATATGATGTGTCTATAGGGAACTGTAGACATGGAATAGAAAAACTTTAAATTTAGACAGGTAAAAGCCCTAGAGGAGAAGCATTGAGACTCAAAGGAAATACTTGGTTAGGGAAGGCCCCACAAAGGAGCCTGGAGTTTTAGTTTGCTGGATGAAGAAGAGTCAGTGTTAAGGGGAAGGACATTCCAGGTAATGGCAGACAGATATAAAACTCCCAATTATGTTTTATAAATCACAAGGAGTCTAATATTGCTGGAGCTCTGGAGGCATGAGTTTATGTGAAAGTGCCGAGAGTTGAAGCTGGACAGGTTGGCAGAGAGATAAAATGTAGAATCTTTTTCATGTTTGCTTATCAAGATCATATTACTTGAGAGAGAAATCTTCTTTCCTGGATAAGAGATGAGATGATTTGTAGATGCTTTCATTTCTCTTCATTCCTTTCCTTTTGACTAAAAAGCAGACAAAAACAATAACATAAAAAGTACTTTGCTGTTAGAATCAACTGTTTTAAAACAATGATTCTCCCTGAGTAAGACCTCAGCTACTTTTGTATAACTAAGACTGTACTTGAGTTTTCATATATTACAAGGAGGAAATGTGTTTTAATGTTGGAGAAAACCTTTAACACTAGCACATTAACAGCCAGCTGAGAGAATGGCAGAGGTTAGCCAGATGTGACTTGTGCCTTCAAGGAAATATCAATTTCTTTGCACTAGTAGGGAGAAGTACAAAATCTCCCCCACATTACATTTTGGAAAGAAGGATACCTTCCAAAAAATGCTTGTTGGTTCAGTTTCATATATTTGAAACTCTTGAACATCCCTCGATCCTGGGAGTGATGCAGGGAAATGAATACCTGTGTGTGATCTGTGTGTTTGCGCACATGTGTGTGCATGATGGCGGTACACACACAGAAAAATTTTCATTAACGAATGAATTCCTTTTGAAGGCCTGCTCTAAAATCTGATGTTTTCTTGTTTTTTACAGGCAATGGAGTTTGAAGGCTGGGCTGATACCCTTTTTCTTCTGCAGTTTACCCTCTCCTGTGTGATGGGGTGAGTGTTTGCTACCGTGTTAGCAGATAGTTTTCCTAGAGAAGTGGCTTAGAGAAATTTGTTCAAGAGTCCTGCTTCATTTCTCAGTATCCTGTTTAGTCTCCTGAGGGTGTCAGTGAAGGATAATTAAGTCTCCAAATTCTGGGAATGTGCTCTCAGGACGGCTGAATTGATCCCAAAGCCATGCTTAGAAGGAGGGAGAAAAGAAACTGATACTTATCCATTAGCCTACTCTATAACAAGCACCATTATGTTTCAGTATGCATTATTTTATCTCCACATTGACCATTTGGCATATATTATATCCTCACCTATGAGAAAGCTTAGATAATCTAATTATGTAAGTTTGCACAAGTAGAAGATAGCGATGGTAGCATTTGAATTTGGGGCTATTTGACTTCTCTCACCGTGTTGTCTTCTCTCTAGAAGAGAACAGTAGAAGGCAAAGAGTATTTGCAGACGTGCCTCTTCTCCTCACTTCCGTGTTTCTGTAAAGTGGCTTTCCCTTAGCCAGTCAGTTCATTTGTGACTGGATCTGGCACATAGTGAGCAGGTGCTTCAGAATATAGTGGCATGCTGCCCCAATACTAAGTCAGCTCAGAAAACTTAGTGGAAGCCTTAGAGTCCAAGTGCTGCCACTTGGTTGTTAAGGGATCCTGTATGTCCTCTTCAAGTAGTTCCAAATAGATTTTCTTTCATTCTTTCAAATCCCTCTTACTTTTCTGCTAACCCAGAGGTCACATTGTCCTCATGGGAGGCCCACAACTCAGTTAGGGTCTGTGAGCTCTGAGGTGAGATAGTAGGAAGCATGATTGCAAAAGAGTGCTCATGATTATAAATGATAGTTTCATGGTTTCTTGAGGATATCAGAGGAAAATACCTGGTCAGGAAATGGACATATGTTTCTCTTTAGTGAAAT
The DNA here is from genome assembly GCA_004027875.1 of Aplodontia rufa. Taxonomy (NCBI): domain Eukaryota; kingdom Metazoa; phylum Chordata; class Mammalia; order Rodentia; family Aplodontiidae; genus Aplodontia; species Aplodontia rufa. Next base: position 28,520 of record PVKS010018401.1, read on the forward strand.
CTTAAAAAATCCAAAGCTGCAGTGTAACAACAGTGAGGTGGGGAAAGCTCACAGTTGCTCAGTGACTAGAATGAGTTAGTATGACCAACACTGGCTGTTTCTCTTGGCTAGAGATTATTTTAAAGTAAGTACCAGATCTTACGTATGACACACTTTTTCCTCCTGTATCCTAGGTTTATTTTGATGTATGCCACAGTGCTCTGCACGCAGTATAATTCTGCTCTTACAACTACAATAGTTGGCTGTATTAAGGTGAGTTGAAAACAAAATACTGGTGTCTTTTTGGGACATGCTTTTTTGGGATATTATTCCTCTAAAACAAGAATCTGGCTATGGTCTTAAGTCCCATAATCCTTATTTCCTCATGTTCTGTCTCAATAGTTTGGCAGATTGTATTGTGTTTCTAAAACAGTTTTTGTTTGTTTGTTTTTATTGGTACCCGGTATTGAACCCTGGGGTACTTAAACACTGAGCCAGAGCTCCAGCCCTTTTTATATTTTTCATTTTAAGACAGGGTCTTGCTAAGTTACTAAGGCTGGCTTTGAACTTGTGATCCTCCTGCTTCAGCCTCCTGAGTCACTGGGATTACAGGCATGAGCCACCATTCCCAGCATCTAAGTTTTTAAGAACTCAGGGAGGGCATAGTCTACTTGCAGGCAACTTAGCTGTGAGGAGTGTAGGAAAAGGAAAATGTATTATGTCAGAGTAGAAGAAGAAAAAGAATTAGGCCTGTTTTGTGACAGGGCAGATGAATAGCTGAGTGGTGGTAGGCCCATCCCTTAACCCCAGCGAGAACCGTTCTGTTCTCTGCCTCACTGAGTTCTGGCTGTTCTGTGGGCAGAGGTGCCTGCCAGAAGTTAATCAAGGGATCTTGCCTGTGCCTGAGCCAAACCTTACATGACCCACTTTTAAAAATCATGTCTGACATTTTCGGTGGTGTCTTTTCCTCCTGAACCATTTTATTGGAGGGAGACTCTTTTGTCTTCAGTCAAGAAAGCCAGGTTGACTTGAATATTGAGCTAAAGTTCATTGAAGCCTGGGGCCTCTTTCATCTGACTTTGTCATTCTAGCTCTTTAAGATTAAGGAGGCCATAGCATGTCTGAATTAGCCAAGTGGGCTTGGTTTCTAAAAAAGGCAAGACAGAGAGGTAGGTCCATGGGAAGAAAAGGATAGTTACTCTCATGGCTTCCTTTCTGATGCCTCAATAGTACGCAGTGGAGGTGACATTTTTACTAGGTTTTTCTCTGCACTCCCAATTGAGGGGGGCCCATTCAATCTCCTATTAGAAACCAGATTGTGTTATAACTCCAGAAAGTCTGTAGCTTCAAATTATGAAATTGGAGTGTTTAGCATGAATAGAATTCTAAATTAAGCCATAGCAAGTCAATTGTGTGAATTCTCCCAGAAAGCTAGACAAGGGACTAAGACGGTTTTTAGCCCCTTAAAATAGCTCTCAGCTAGGTTTTGGTTTTACACAGTGAAAACTTCAAGGGCGAAGTGTATGGCTTGCATCTTTAGAATAAAAGCAGTTAGAACATAGGAGATAGGGCGTTTGGTACTGTGTTTAGGTAAGGAGGAGGATGGTGCAGGAAAGCCTATGATTGATTAAATAAATTAAATCTATTTGCTTGG
>PVKS010018401.1:30252-40306 GCA_004027875.1 Aplodontia rufa
TTTGGTACTGTGTTTAGGTAAGGAGGAGGATGGTGCAGGAAAGCCTATGATTGATTAAATAAATTAAATCTATTTGCTTGGAATTTCTTAGTGTACTTTACTTTACTATGATCAACATGGGATACAAGCATAGTCACACTTAATGTCAAGTCCATAGTTTTCTTTTGATACTTTTAGTCCCATAACCCCACGGACTTATTCAATCCCAAAGGATTAGTTTTATTTCAAACCTCTGAGGTAGTGGGAGAAAATGGGATTGCCTAATTAATTCACTATTGGTTTTGCTCCTCACCGCCACATGGTCTCACTGTTGAAGGAGACAGAGCCAAGAATCTACCTAAGCCATTCCTGGTCACAGTCTCACAGGCCACAATGTGGCTTCTCTCATTAACCTCACAAGCTTTCCTCTCAGTAATTGTTTTCTCAAGAGGCATTAAACATCCTTCTGTGCTCAAGGATCCCAATCTCACAAATCCTTGTGTTAAATTCCTCTTATCTCTGGGGAGATGTGATGGGAAAATCACTTAGGATTGCTGCTTAAAAATGGAATTCCCATGCCAACCCTAGATAGACCAAATCATAATCCAGAGTAGAGTAGGGCCTGGAGATCTTCATTGTTAACAAGTGATTCTCAGATACACTGAAGTTGGAGAATTGAAGTTTTACTTTTGAGCTAACAATATTCTCTTTTTTTTATTGGTTTTTTTTTTTTCAACAATATTCTCTTCTGTGCTTCTTCTGTCTGGGGGAGGTTGGTATCTTTTCCTGATAGCAAATCTTATTTAAGATACCCTAATACATACCTACAGCTTTTCTAACTTCTGATTTTGAGAAGCAACATTATGTTTTCTGTACCCTTTGCTTCTGAAGTTCCCTGGGCAGTTTATGCAAATTAATTCACTTTCTCCATGGATCTCTGTATTCAAAGAGAGGTCCTGCTATTTACTTTTCCAGCATACTTATTGGTCTTGTTTACTGTTACAGTATACTTTCTTTTTCCCCTCAATAAGAAAATCTGCTCTAAGGTAACTTGCTCTCACCATCCTTAGACCTAGAAGAAGCTGATGTGATTTTGAATGCTTTCTCAAAGGGCTCTCTGTTCAGAAAAGTATTTTGAAGTTTGTTTTTGGCTTTTTTTTCTCCCCCCAGTACTGAGGATTGCTCCAAGGGCTTTGCCTGTGCTAGGTAGGCAAGAACCATCAAGCTACATCCCATTCCTGGCCTTTACAGTACTTTGCTTTCTGTCCTGTAGGCCTACTCTAGGAATGTTTGTAACATTTACAGTTTATGGCAGTTGTAATACCAGAGAGGGAGGCAGTGACTTATAAATATAAAAGAAGGGAGATTTGGAAGGATTGGATGATAGTTTAAACTTTGGAAAGTTGTTTTCTGCTTTTGTAATCTGAGGATAATTAAAAGGGAGCCAGATGTTTGAACCTAGGAGTGTCAGAAGTGATTTTAGTCATAAAGTTTTGAAATGCTTTCCCATGTGTTATTGAAAATAATGGGGAAGATTCTTCTAATAGTCTTCATGATGGCAAAGTTCCCATTATCCCCTTTTTCCTTTTTAAAAGGAGAGGAAAATTATTTGCATATAAGCATTCTCTCATTCTTCTTCTCTCATAAGTCAACAGTTATCCCAATCAGAGTAAAACCATCTGTCAGCCATACCATGAGGCAGAGAAAGTTTGATATCGTAGAAGCATTAACTTCTGGAGAAATAGTTTGGGAACAGGGTAATGTCATCGATTTCTTTCTAATGTCCTTGCCCACACTACACTCAGTTTAGGATTATTGGGTTTTTGTTGTTATTGTTTATTTATTTGTTTTTGTATTTTAAGGATACATACTTGGGTCATAGCATGGATGAGTTTAGAGATGTATATTTTAAAAATTTGGCTAAACATATGTAACAATATGTCACAATTTTTCTTTTTAGAATATATTAATAACTTATATTGGAATGGTCTTTGGTGGAGATTATATTTTCACATGGACAAATTTCATTGGCTTAAATATCAGGTAAGTAAAAATGATTAATTAAATATAATCTCATTGACAAGTGGGGTTTAGGTACTCAAAATAATGTCACAGTAAGGTTGGGCTATTAATTTAGTGGCAAATTTATTCACTTATTAAATACATTTATGAATGCCTATAATGTCATAGATAGTTATTGTCTCTAAATAATGCTTTTTAAGAAAGAGGGAGAAAATAGTTCCATATTCTATGCACAATATTTTGGAAATCTTTTCTGGAACATGAAATACCTTTACTTAGCTTTTAAAGGACAGTTGTTTAATTATTATACTAGCTGGCAGCAAAGTGTTCTCAAGAAATTTAGAGCTAAATAATACCAGTTCTGTTGCAGTTGATTTATGTGAGTCTAACCCTAGACATCTCACTAACTGTTTTCAGGCCTTACTTAATCTTTATTAGTTCAGGGGTTGACTGGTGTGGATGAAACATCTGTTTTAATTCTGGCAATTTGAATTTCATGGTTTTAAATATTATTTATGAAGCTGAACATTATAACATTTGTATTTGGGTTATACCTCTGTCCTAAAGTCAGACTTGTCTGTTTAATAGCCCACGTGACATATTCAGCTGACCTGTCCAAAACTGAGCTCCTTTTATTTCCTCCACTTCTCTTCCACTCGGTCACTATCATCTTGGTTGTTGGAGACTCCATCCTTCCAGATTCAAAAGCTTTGGAATTATCCTTGACTTTTCTATCTCATATCAATATCCAATGTGTTAGCAAATTTAATTTTGTTGGCTTTACCTTCAGAAAATATCCAGCAAAGAATCAGTTCTCACCTTCTGCATTGCTTTCATCATTTAAACCCCCAGCATCTCTTGTCTAGATTATTGCCCTAGCGTTAAACACTTGTATGCCTGGTTTGACTCAACAGAGTAGATAGTGTAGGCTTCTGAAAGGTAAGTCAGATCATTGTTTTTACTTGCCCCATAACTATCTTAGCTGACCAAGTCCCAGAGCCCCAACAAGGTTCTGTAAGATCTGTCCCCTCTTTACCTCTCCAGCTTGAGCACCTGCTCCTTCTGCCTTACTCCACTGCATCCACGTAGACCTCCTTGCTGTTCCTCTATAACACTGGGCATGTTTTCTCTTTGTGGCAGGTGGACTGAATATTCCTCTGCCTGAAACAATAACTATCAGATATTTGCATGCCTAACTTCTTTACACCTGTAAATTTTTGCCCATTGTTACTTTCTCAAGTAAATCTATGCTAACCTCCTTATTTTAAAGTGAAGCCTTCTCTCTCTCTTTTGACATTTTAAAATCCTCTTATCCTGCTTCTTCTAGTTATCTTTTCCAGAGCACTTAATCACTGTCTAATATTTTATATATTTTGCTCATTTGTATTTACTCTTTCTGTCTCTGCTAGAATGTGAGTTCCACAAGGAACTGTCTGTGTTGTTTGCTGATGTTTTGCAAGCTATTAGGATGAATCCTGATAGTTGCTTAATGAATAATTGCTTTATAAACTCTATATGGATTGGTGAAAAAGCACTTTTGGAAAAGCTCTTTACTGGTATAGGGTAGTACCATTTTTTTTAACTTGGAGCAAATTATATAATTTCTCTCAGTTGCATTTCTGTATATTAAACTATCTAAAGGAGAAATTAAGAAAACCATTCTATTTAGAATAGCATCAACAGGAATGAAATACTTAAGAATAAACTTCATCAAAAAGGTAAAAATCTCACACATTGAAACTATAGTATATTGGTGAAAGAAATCAAAGACCTCCCTCAAAACAGAAAGATATCCCATCCTTGCTTCAAGACGTACTATTGTTAAAATGCCCATACTGCACAAATAATCAATAGATTTCAGTGCTGTTTCTACCAAAATCCAAATGGCATTTCTTACAGAATAGAAAAAATATCCTAAAATTTGTCGTGAACAAAGCAGGCTTGAAAAATAAGAACAAGATAGAGGCACCACATTTCCTGATTTCAGAATTTGTTACAAAGCTACATTAATTAAAAAAAAATATCATGCTGGAATAAAGTCTTTTTGGCCAAGGGAACAGAATAGAGAATATAGAAGTTATCCTGCATATCTGTGGTCATTTGACTTTTGGCAAAATTGCCAAAAACGTACAGTGGGGAAAGGATAATGTTGGAAAATTGGATCTCCATATGCAGAGCATGAAGTTGCACTCTTATCTTACACCACATACAGAAATCAACTCAAATTGGATTAAAGACTTCAGCATAAGACCTGGAACTGTGAAACCCCTGGGGGGACAGAAACAATGCTTCATGACGTTGGTCTTCAGTTAATGGATCTAGTACTCAAAGCCCAGGCAAAAATAGACAAATAGGACTACATCAAACTAAAAAGCTTTGGCACAGCAAAGGAAACAAACAGAGAGATAAGGCAACCCACATAATGGCACAAAATACTTGCAAACCATGTGACTGAAAAGGCTTAATTTCCAAAATACATAACGAACTCATATAACTCAAAACAAATAGGCTGTTTAAAATTTGGGCAAAGGACTAGAATAGACATTCTCCAAAGAAAACGTACAAATGACTGGCAGGTGTAAGAAAAGGTGCTCAAAATCACTAATTAATTGATGCATGTCAAAACCACAGTGAGATACTTGTATCTCACCTGTTAGGATGGTTACTATTAAAAAACCACAGCAAAAATGTGTGGTGTTAGCAGTGGTGTGGAGAAATTGGAATCCTCACACTGTGGGTGGAAATGTAAAGTGCTGTAGTGGAAAAGTGCACTTGCAGTGGAAAACAGCATGGAGTTGCCTCAAAACATTAAAAGCGGAAATCTCGTATGACCCAGCAGTTCCACTCCTGGGCATGCATTCTAAAGAATTGAAATCAGGATCTCAAAGAGATATCTACACTCCCATGTTCATTCCAGCATTATTCAGAGTAGTTAAGATATGGAAACAACCCAAGTTTGCATTAACACATAGAGTTTAAAAATGTGAAATGAAATAGTATTCAGCCTTAAAAAACAAAGAAGGAAATCCTATCATTTCCAACATCAGGATGGCCCCAGAAGATACTCTGCTCAGTCACGGAATGACACATAATGCGTGATTCCACTTATTTGAAATGTCTAAAATAGTTAAATTCATAGAAGCAGAAAATAGGATGATAGTCATCACGGAATGGGAGAAAGGAGAACAAGGAGGCGTTGTTCAATGGGTATGAGGTTACAGTTATATAAGACAGAGAAATGATAGATCTGTGTTGATAGTGTAGCACCTATAGTTAATAACAGTATTGGGCACTTAAAATTTTGGTAAATTTTTCTTACCACAAAAAGAAAATAAAAAGGCAAGAGGATACAGAAAGCTTTTGGAATTGATAGATAACCTTGATTTTGGTGATAGTATCAGAGGTGTGTGATCAATTTGTATACATTAAATATATGTAGGTTTTTATGTATCAGTCTTACTTCAGTAAAGCTACAAAATAAATAAGTGAAAGCTATGTGGGCTTTTACATATCACTTATACCTCAATAAACTTATTAAATGAATAAAAATGTGTAGGTTTTCATATATTAATCATATCTCAATAAATCTGTAAAATAAATATGTCAGTAAATAAATAAAGATTAAAAAGTTAGGTTTTTTTTTTACATTTCAGGCTATTTAAAGAAAACCTTCTAGGTTTCTGAATATGTTGGAATGTTACAACATCAGTCTTCTAATATGTATCAAAAGGAACATATTGAAAATTCTAGTAGTTTTTTGTGTCAGGTAGTTCTGGTTAATTATATAGTTTGGGTTAAAGTGTTGTAAGTGGTATCATTTTGCTAGTCAGGCTACCTGAAAATGATATTAATGGTATTCTTAACATTTTTAGTAATTTCTAATTGCTTTCACATTTTATTTCAATAAATTTTAAATGTCGTGTCTGTCTCTAATCCCCATTTTATTATAAGGCTAGGGAGAATAAGTGATATGCTTTAGTCAGCTCTCTGGCATTCCAATTATATGCAGAGTTGGGATTTGAATCCAAGTACCCTGGCTCTGTTTAAATGTTTCCATTACAGTGTGTTCATTAGCTTTTGTCAAGGAAAGTATATTGTCTAAATTTTTCCCTACTTTTTCTCTTTAGAATGAAAGTTATGACTTTATTGCTTACCTTTCTTTTGGTTTTCTTCCACTAGTCAGTAAGCAGAATCAGAGTTTGTAGATATTATTTATTTTTTTTCTTTTTTAATGTAGAAAACAAACTTAACAGCTGAGTATGGTGGCATCTGCCTGCTTTGGAGACCAAGGCAGGAGGATCACAAATTCAAAGCCAGTTAACAGCAATTTAGCAAGAACTTAAGCAACTTAGCAAGACCCTGTCTCAGAATAAAAAATAAAAAAGGCTGGGGATGTGGCTCAGTAGTTAAACACCCCTAGTTCCAAAACAAAACAAAACAAAACATCTCACCTGTTTACAGGATCTACTTATCAGATTTCACTTTGCTTGAAAATGATGTCAATTAATCCTTGATAGATTGTGTTTTGAAGAAAATCACTAATAGAACTGTATTCTTAAAATAACTGATGATTAAACCTGTACATATTTAGCTCCACTGCACCCTGTCTAGATTGTTTGCTGTTTAAGAAAAGTTTGAAGAACCCTCTGTGGTACGATTCAGGTGCAGGAGCAAGAGGTTTGCATGGTAGCTTCTCAGGCTTAATCCAATGTTGGTTCTGTGATTTAGGGAGGTTTTTTTTGGTTGTTTTTTTTCCCCATTCTGGCTATATTGAGAGCCTGTCTCCAACTCCCTGAAACTCTTTTTTCCAACTGACTGAATCCTGAGGGCTCAGCCAAGCCAAAAAGAGTAGCAGAGAGGTTGAGGAATGAAGGGAGTGAAGACGGAGCATTCTCTTGTACTTCTGAGTCTGGGCCTACGCTGTGATTAGGCCTGAAGAATGCTGCCTTTGCAGGGAACATCCTCCTCACAGCTGCCCAGCCTAGCGTTTTTACACCTTCTGGAATTCACCTTTTTTCTATGTCTCATTTTCTGCCATTATAAAATTACCATATATTTAAATACAGTAAAATGTAAAGTGTGTAGTACTGAGTTTTGACAAATGCATACAGTCCAATAATCACCACCACACAATCGAGACACAGAACAATTCTGTTACCCTCCAGAATATCCTCTTGTTCTTTTTCATTTAGCCCCTTCCACTCCTCTCAGACCCTAATGAAGATCTATTTTCTGTTTATATAGAAGATGTTACATAAATGATATGTAATATCCGTAGCTTTTGCATAGGGCTCTTTGGCTTAGCCTACTGCATGTGAGCGTCCGTCTGTTTTTGCATGTTATCATTTTTACTGCTGAGTACTATTTTATTCAATGGAGTTATCACAGTTAATCCTTCTGTGATTTGAAAGGCATTGGGTTGTTTCCAATTTTTAGCTATTATGTGTTAGATGCTGTAGACATCTAAGTGTGTGTACATAAGTTTTCATTTCAATGGCATAAGTGTTTAGTAGAGAAATTTATGGGTTGTATTAAATATGTTTAATTTTATAAGAAATCGCCAAACTATTTTACAAAGTGGCAGGACCATTTTGCATAGCTGTCAGTAATGTATGAGAGTATCAGCTACTCTCATGACCTTTGGGATTATCAGTGTTTTGTTTTTGTTTTTTCAATTGTAGCTATTCTAATAGGTTGGTAATGATATCTTATTATGATTTCAATTATTTCCTTTATTATTAATGTTGAGCATCTTTTCACGTGCTCATTTGCCATCTGTATATATATTTCTTGGCAAAATAATATTTTGCTCATTTTCAAAATTTGGTTTAATTTTTCTTATGAAATTTTTAGAGTTAAGTGTATGTTGTGGATATAAGACCTTTATCAACTATATGATTTGCAAATATTTTTTTCCTTGTTTGGGGCTTGTATTTTCATTAACAGTCTCTTGAAAAACACAATTACAGAATTTTGATAAAGTAAAATTTATCAGTTTTTTCTTTTGTGGGTTGTACATTCAGTGTTGTATCTGAGAAATCTTTGCCTGAGCTGAGGTCACAAAGATTTTTTTCGTATGTTTTCTTCTAGACATATTTTAGTTTTAGGTTTTACAATATAGCCCATTTTAGATTATTTTTATATAGGTTGTGAAGTCTGAATCAAGGTTCTTTTCAGTGTATGTGCATTTTAATATAGATGTCCAATTGTTCTGGCATCTTTTGTTAAAAATATGATATTTTTTCTGTTGAATTGCCTAATTTTTCAAAACACTTGTAGTTCTTTTTTTTTTTTTTTAATATAATCACTGTTTTGTAAATTGAGGCTGAGGTTTGGAGAGATTAACTTGAATGCATTCTGAAGATATGTCTTGAGCCTGTTTCCACGTACCAGACTTTCTGCTCTAGAGGGACATGGTGGAGTCCCTTACAGTGGGAGTCATGAGTAAGCTACTGTCACAGAGCAGGTAAACTATGAGGCAAGGATGGTAATCCAGGTAGTCTGGACTTCAGAGCCCAAGTTCTCCCCCATTCATACTTTATCATTAAGTAAAAAACTGAGTAAGTACAATATAGCTTAGTAGATCTTATGTGCTCTTTGACATTTTATTTTATCAGCTATTTTAGGGCATAAATCACTTGTCTTAGTTGTGTCATTATCTATCAGCATCTGACCTATAGTAGGCATTCAGAAATAATGATAATAACAAAATACTTTCCAATATTTTTTATGTTTATTTTGTGCAGGATAGTGTCCTCAATATTGTATTCTTAGTCTTTAACAATGGCCCTGTGAGATAGGTACTGTATTTCCATTTCAAAGAGAGATTAAGAAACTTGCCTCATATTACCCAGGTGCTAAGAGGTTAGTCCATGATTTTTCTTGAGTCTTCATTCTTAACCCCAGTACTGTTTAATAAATGGTGAGTAGATGAATGAATTAATTTTATTTTCATATCCCTTCGTAATGTATACATACTAGTTCCATGCTCTTAAACCAAGTACCTTTTGTGTAACATAAGTCATTTCCCTGTTTTTCCACAGTCTCTGGGATGGGACATGGTGCAGCTGAGACCAGCTACAGAGTTACTTCCCAGGACTTTGGTCTAGCTATTTCTGCTGAGCACCTGAATTTAGTGTTCTCATTTTGGACTCTTTTGTCTGTTTCCTTAGAAGTATGTGTGGCTTCTTAGTTGCTTACTTCCTGAATAATTCCATCCTATGGCTTCTTAGTTGCTTACTTCCTGAATAATTCCATCCTAATAGATTGTTCTGGTTCCAGCCTTCTCCTGAAGCAAGGACATAAGCTCTTTTTCCCCCAGTGGCTTGCTCATTTGGAAATAGAAAAGGACATGTTTTATATAATCAGTTAGTTGCTGCTGATGTTACACCTACCAGACTTCTCACTAGAATAGCTTGTACTTTTGAATAGGTTGTAGGAAGGAAGGCTAGCTTCTTAGGTAATATCACAGTTCTTGACAGAAGAAAGCTGAACTGAAAAGTAGCAAAGATTATCTGTGTTCTGTAGCTGATACTGCCACTCGCTATCTGTAATCCCGTTTTCATGATGTCAGTTTTCCCATCTCTAAAATGAGGTTTGAACTAGAGTTGTCTTTCCTAGTCTGGCACTCAGCTTCTTTGAGTGAGTTCCTGGGACATTCTGAGAGAAGTGTGTTAGGTAGTCAGGTGGTCAGGTGATCTGTGGTTCTTTTACAAAAGACTCAGGAATTTGAAGTAACTTTGTCCAGATATGGAAAACAGGTAAAATGTATTCTTTTTTATTTTTTTAAGAAAGTCTGATGGCTTTTTTCTTTTTTTTAAAGAGAGAGAGACAGTGAGAGAGATAAACAATTTTTATTTAGTTTTTCATGTGGCCTTTGTTGCTCTGAGACTTTGTTGTGTACATGGTGCTGGGGTCTGAACTTGTGTACTCACGCATATCAGGCAAGTGCCGTAACTGCCAACTGCCGAGCCACCACTCCAGCCCCAAATGTATTCTTTTTTTTATTCAGAAATTTATTTGTTGAACAATCAAACAAGCTTCTAACAAAATA
>PVKS010018402.1:0-21353 GCA_004027875.1 Aplodontia rufa
CTCCTCTCTATCCCTTGGAGGAAAAATATCACAAACAAAATGAAAGTCCCCAATCCCATATATTAAAGTTTGGATCATAAATGATGTAACTTAAGCTCAAATGATGGTGTACTCCAACCCCAAGATAAAATATTCAAGATAACATTTTAAAAACTTCATTATGTAGAAAATTGCTACAGTTAGATATAACAGTGACTATTATTTTACTTATTCTGTAAAAATATACCTTAACTTGCAATATTTCATTTATACCATGTCTTTAAGATTTAATCTTATAGGAGGACTTTGTGGACTTTAGGGAAGGAGCATGTGGTGTGGCAGATAAAAGGTGAAATTTATCAGCAGGAAGAAAGAAGGAAGGCTAATTAGAAAGTTTCTGTGCTTGTCAGTGTGGGCATGAGCCTCAGAGGCTCGCTACTCCAGATTAGGAACATAGGACCTTTGCTTCATGTAGATTTCTACTGACATGATATTTATATTAATAAAACATTTTCTGAGCGTGCACCTTGTGAGACACTGAATTAAGCTAAGCAGCTCTGCCAAAAGGCGAAACCTGGACTTAGCAAGGATTTATTTATTTGTGAAACAGGCTCTTATTCATACAAATAAACATTTTTGTACCATTGATATCTGTAATTCTTATAAACATCATTATTATCAAACTAACTGTATCCCTGTAAGGCCACCAATGAAAGGTAGGCACTGATGAAATTGAGAGGAAACACAACAGGACTTTTTAGCTGCCCATGGGCATAAGCACAACCAGAAATGGTCCTCAATGATAGAATTTTCCATCCAGTGTATAGTATGACAGTTGGGGGCTTTTAACAACAAAGCATTACCCAGCTGCAGAAAATAACCACTCATACAAAAAGAAACGAGGTCAGAAAGATCATCAGATTTATTGTCAAGAGGAAACAGGCATGATTTCCACAGGCAACTTAATTAATGGGAAAGCAGATAATTCCTTGCCAGCCCAGCAGTAGAAAGAAGCCCACCACTGAGCATGACTTTCCCCTGGCCATTTTCTTAGATGTTGAATTGCTTTAGAGTCATCTCTCTAGCAGGTCTGGATATGGTAATCCACCCAATTAATGAAAACCTGTTCAGCAGAGCATTCTTTATTATTTTTTCTTACTTTCTTTCTGTTTGCCTCCTTCGCCTTACATGACATGTTTCAACATCAATCCTGGTTCCATTTTCTCAGCAGCTCAGAATAAGCCTGGAGGTGACAGTCAAGTTTATTCACTGCCAGGCCAAGTTTGGGGGAAGTAGTGTACAACTTGAAAAATAAGGGTGAACTGACAGTTCCTCTACTCAGGCCCAGATGAGCCACCCCAGAGTCAGCAGAGGTGCTGGGGTGTTTCTCATGTAACATAGAAACCTACAGCAGGACAGGGACATGGTCACCTGCCCCGTCCAGGCCCTTGCATGTATCACGCATCTATCCAGCCAACAAAAAATGCACTGAGCCCCAGTAATATGCTGGGCTCAAGAGACTAAAACTAAAATAGTCCCTCCTCTCACAATAGATCATATGTCCATTCACTAAACTCAAACAGTCCCTCCTCTCACAATGGAACACACTCATCCATTCACTCAACTGAAATCCTCTGGCCAATCCATGTAAGCTGCCAGCTAGACATTAGACTAAAAGTGGCCCCTCTCCAAAGTGAACACACAAGGAGCCTCAGGGTAAGAACTCTCAGGCCCATCTTCTGAGATGATTGTTAGAATGGAACCAGTCACGTCTGACTGCACAACAACTGGACGCTGTCAACAGCTGAGCCCATTTGTCCTTCTTGGGCCCAGAAGACTTATGATTATAAATAGGCTTGGTTGTAACAAGGGGTGGTAAGTCCAGAAGGAAGAGTTCAGGAGGCTTGGGTCCCAGCCTGCTTGGATAGGACACTGGAAAAATGACTATTACCTTCATTTTATCCATTTGGAATAAGAACATATATGACCAAAACGTGGAAAGACACAGGCCAGGATGAAAGAGCCTGATGGTTCAGCGTGGGAGGCAGATGCACTAGAAAGGAAATCACAGCCCCAGCACTAAACACCTTTATAAAAATCAGTGCTTTAAAACTTCTTTATATTTCGTGTCCACTTTCGGAAAATTAAAGCTGATTCTACAAACATCACAGACTATTGTGAAGATCCAAAGGAACGATTCACACCAAGCTTTAGTGTCCAATAAATGGTAAAAACAAACAAACAAAGCACCCTTCCCCTCATGGTAGATTTCCTCCAGAAGAAGTAAGGTCATAATAATTGCTGTTTTAACCTTTTTCCCCAAGATAGCATAAACATCAGGAAAAGGATTGTAAGCAAGAGTATCCTGGGTTCCTAAAGGGAAAAACAGTCTGTATTAGCATAATGTTCTCAGTATCACAGTCAAGTCTATTATCAGCACACAACGCATGCCGAGGCTCCCGTCACTGTTCCCCTGCAAGTTTATGGATCACCTCACGGATAGGTCACCGCAGCACCATAGGAGATGGAAGAGGAGGGCCAACCTGCACTCACTTTTAAGAATCACAAGCAGACGTATTAACTACTTACCCGACCAGCAAGTTACAAGGACTTCAAGGATTCCAAACTTCTGGGCCTTGTGTCTCATTTATGAATGGAAATTCTACTTTTATTTGTTTTGATAGTCAAAGCAGCTAAATTCCTAGAAATGCCCTTCAATTGTGAGCCATTCCACACCACATGATGGTGCAATTCAATGAACTAAACTCCAGACAAGGAGACTGAACTCATGATAGGAAAGGTGACCATGAGGGTTGCACTGAAATCCCGTACAACCTTTGGAAGGAAACCAAGAAGGAAGAAATGAAAGCTTTCTGCATCTGTCTAGACTTCATCTCTTCATCACTAAACCTCATCTCCCAGGGCAATTGCAGAAGGGTGATAATTAGGATTAGCTACAGGGTGGCCACCTGCCAACTACATCTCATAATCAGCCTTCACACGCTCCCATCTCTCTTTTGCCACTATCACTGCTTTCAGCAGCTGAAAATAATGAAGCAAGAGCCTGAGAAACTAGTCAGCAGACCATATTAGATTCAGCTGCTCCCCTTCAGGAGGCTCAACTGCAAATTTAGAGTGATCATTGGTGAGAAAGTGACAAGTGATTTTAGACTGTCCTCAGCAAATCAATCTCTCTAGCTAATCACTAATGACAACTCTGTAGGAAGCGATAATTGAAATGAAAAGTTAAAAAAAAAAGTTTTCCAATCTATTGCCATGGGAAAAAGCTATCCTGTTGCAACTGAGAAAAGAACGCCCAGTGATATATCATTAAGTTTTGAAAAAAAAGTTATTTTTGGTATTGAGGATTGAACCAGGGGATACTTTACCACTGAGGAACATCCTCTGTCTTTTTTTTTTTTTTTAATTTTTGAAACAGGGGCTCAATAATTTGCTGTGGTCTCCCAAAATGGCCGAGGCTGATCTCAAATTTGTGATCCTCCTGCACCACTGAGCTCAGCCTCAAAAATGTTTTTCAATAGGACTGTTTGCTCTAGCATAAGTTAGCTCAGTATTTCCTAAAGTGTGATAACCATTTCATTTGTAATATCCAAGAATGTAGTGCATGGATGAAATTTTATAGAATAGTTATATTTTAATATTTCAGAAAAACTATAATGTAAACATTAAACCCATGATTTCATAAGTATTATTTGCTAGAATGAAGTCATACACACACATACAATCCAAGCTGTTTCAAAGAAAAACAGTAAGTAACTATTAAGCAAATAACGCCACAGAAACAGCAAATATATAAGGTAACGCATCAGTGACTCAGAATAATAAACACATTTCTATACCCTAAGCCAAAGACCCTTCTGATTACCAAAAGAGAGGGTTCCTTCATCCCATTTCAGTTGGGCTAACAGGATGGCTGAACTTTCCCCTTTAGATTCATTAAGATTACCTGACAAAGAGTTTCTCAGTTCATAGAAGGGCAGACAAAACCCGAGATGCCTTGATTCAGGCAGGAGGCAAATGGATCAGTAGATAATAACACAGTTTCACAGCAGTCAATCAACAAAAATGGTTGCAAAGTATCCCATTTTATAGGGAACACTTTCAGATCAAGGATGCTCTTAACAAAATATATTGCTGCCAAAATATATTACTTATATAAAAGGTGCTTAATGAGCACCTATGTAATAAGTTATGCTTGAATAAATGAATAGCTACTCATATCCTAACTTTATGAGTATTGCAAAATAATATCATCAGCAAAGTTCATATTTAGGTGCAAGAAAACTACACCTAGGAATGGCACCTACCTTGGGCACAGTCTTTACATGAAACAGTATATTTTGGAAGGAGTGTCCATCATTGGCCTGCAAGACTGCAACATCAGATGTGCTATCGGAGCCATCATGAGCATAGAGGAGAAGGCCCCTGGAGAGTTCATCCAGCCGGAAATGATAGATAGGGGCTGTGGAGGACTGAAGTGTTTGGAGCAATTGGCCATGAAGTGGAGGATCAAGCACTTCTACGACCACATCCTGTGGATTGTCATCATCCCTGATGTCAAGCAGCTGGGTGGTGATGGTTCCCCGCTCTCCTCTGCTAATGTGGAGAACCTCATTTCTCAGCACATAGGGGGCCTGTGGAGTCGAAGGGAAGCAAGAGAAGAATAGTCATTTAATAGAGAAAGAGAGAGGGCAACTCAGTGGGCTAGATAGATATCAGTGTGGCAACCTGATTGATATTTCTGTGTCTTGTAAGAAACCACAGATGCTAATCCTGTTTCATAGTGAAAGCATTTGCCAGAGGTGCAGTGGGTCAGAATAAGCACAGTAGCTGAGATTACTGCATGCCTCTGGGTTCTAGAGGTTTCCCAAGCCACTTTAAGATCATGGTCTTGATAAAAGGGAATCAACAAGAGCTATTAGCTTCTAACTTTCTAATGTATCTGCCATCTTGATTTGCACTATATCCCCCTGCATGATAAGTGAAATCAGCTCAGTGTCAGGCAACTCAGCCAGTTGTCTTCATCCTATCCTATAAAGATGAAAAAGAGCTATAGAATTTTGGACTTGCACTTGGGAGTTAAGTACTTCACTCTAGATCACAATGCAGTATGATGACTCAGAGTAAGGTATGTTTGTATTCTGAATTCATGCTATTTTTAGCCCCTCCCAGTAATTTTTTTTTTCAAGTTCTATCATCCAAATCTTGACAGAGTCCCACCCCAACTCTTTCCAGAAAGCCTGAGAAGACTATGGTCTGGATGAGTAAGGCAAACACCTGGTTAATTTTTATGTCTCTGCTAATATAGCAAACTTCAATGTTTTCCTTGGGATTGTTAAATTTTCCCTCCAACTTGAGTAAGCAGATAAAATGTTCTTTCATGAAGAAAAAAAGCTAATGAATTACAACATAGGAAAACTCACACACATACACATATCTAGGCCAGAAGCCAAAGGAAATATTTTGGTTTTTATATTATTTGAAGTTGAACCATCTAAGACTTTTCCCAACACTTTGTCTTCTTTAATTCAAATGGCTTTTTAAAAACTATCCAAGCACCTTCCTGACCTCCTGGAAATTAAAATCTCCATTAAAGTAATGTCTAACTAATGCATCATTATGATAACCACATAGTGGAAAATTAGATGGTAGCTACTCCTTAAAATTCCTGAGGATTCTAAAGCTGTGGGTCTACACATGGGAATGAATGGCCCCTCATATCTAAAAGAGGAAAGGTCAAAGGTGATGTTGAAGTCCATAAATGAAAAAGACCAAATTAACTTACATGAGAAAATTTCTAGGAGGCTCAATACTATATCAAAATATCACAAACATTTAAAGGAACAAAAATAAGTTAAAACTCCTTTCTAGAATTCCACTTAAAAAGTTGAAATGATAAAATTTTATTATATAAAACAATAAAATGTGCCCTCATTATCTACTCACTTGATTATGAAAAACAAACTATGAGAATTTACCCATCTCAGATTAAGAAGCTACCTGCCAAAATCTACCCTAGGTGTCTCATTAAAGTGACTATATTAGTTCAAATGAAAAGGTCAAAACAGCTGGGCATGGTGGTGCATGCCTGTAATCCCAGCAGCTTGGGAGGCTAAGGCAAGAGGATCACAAGTTCAAAGCCAGCCTCAGCAACTTAGTGAGGCCTTGAGTAAATTAATAAACTCCTATCTCGAAATAAAAAGGTGTAGGGAGTGGCTCAGTGGTAAAAAGCACCCCTGGGTTCAATCCTGGGTACCAAAAAAAAAAAAAAATCAAATGAAATGTATGTTTAAGAACTAAGGAACATCTATCTAAACCAGTACATCCTAAAATCAGATGTGGCCCTTTGGCCCATAGCTACAAAGATCACACGTTAGCTTTAATTTAAACAAGGTTTACACATTTAAGCTGGGATTAATTTCCAATGATTCTAAGCTCCAAGTTATCGCTGATCTGACAGTATCATTAAGAAGAGTTGAGCTGGGTTATTAATACCATGTAGCAGTCCCTTCTCATTCAAGTCTCTATTGTTGTCCATGGTGTTTTTTTTTTCTATTTTGGATCAAAGAGATAAAAATATCAGTTAAAAACAATACTCTAATATCCTTCCTAGAATCATGACTAATCCAATACTAAGGTCTGGGTATTTAGGTAGTCTTGGTTCCCCATCCTGATGTCCCACTGTCTTGCTGTTAACAGTTTATGGATAAACACACACACACACGATCTCCCTGTTGTGTTTGCACATTTCATCTGCTCAGCCCCTCAAGCCCAGTTCTCAGAGCTTCCACCACTGTGTGTACTCTTGACACATAAGTACAACTTGATAGAGGGAGTGGCAAGAGGTGAATGTGAAGGCCATTTCACTGCATCTTACAGATTCTACCATTATTTCTTCAGTTCCATATTTGGTTGACAATCACACTGACACCTCATCTAAGTAGATCCTTAATAAGATCCTCCACTACTGATTATTCCATACCCTTGAGAGGGAAATATTTATATAAAACAAGCTTCTTTACCTAAGAATAAGGAAAGTCTTAACAATCGAAATAATTTCAGTTATTCTGAGGTACTCACACCAGATTCAGCAGAGTAAAATCAGTTGCCCTAAGGCAATGGGTTAGAACACAGGCTCTGAAGCCAGGTCTGCTGGGCACAGATCTTGACTATTCAATGTATCACCCTAGACATGTTACTTAACCTCCCTGTGTCTTAGTTTCCTCATCTATAAACTACAGACAATAGCATTTCATAAGGTAGGGGTATGGATCAACTGATAACTTATGTGAAATGCTGAGAACTCTACATGCATTAGTGATTGTTATTATTGATGTCATCACCAAAAGTACTAAAAATCACTCATGAGACATTTCATGATAAAACTAAGATTAAGTGAAGGAGATCTCTAACCTCCACGAGAAGACCTTTTAACACAGGGGTTCTTTTGGGGGAAACATAGAACCATGGGGAACCCAAGGGGGGCATCTATGACATGGCATCAGCCTTGGCTAACTATGTAAATATACATTTGTTCTTGATTGTTTGATAATGATTCCCCCTCAATTGTGACTCCATATTCAACAAATAAAAAAAAATTTTAACAACCAAAAAAACCCCTAAGATTAAGTTAGCTCAGTTATTTTTGCTAAAACTGCAAGAAGCCTTAATTTGTTTTTGAGAATCAACAGACATGTAAAACTGTGAACTGCTTGGCATTTTTATTACCTGTGTTGAAAACGCCTGTATGTTGATGAGTTGTGGTTCAGAGAAGAACTGCTGGTCACTAAGTTTCAATGAAAAGTAACCTTTCCTAAAGAAGTCCCCAAGAAAGGAATGAGAAAATACAATGATTAAATTGATCTGTAGGAAGATAAGTATTAAAAATATTTTCAAGCTATATGAATGTAAAAATTTGTATCAAACCCCTATAGAAATATAATATTCAAATTGTAAACAGAAATTACCAGATAAACATAGTAAGATATAGGTAAAAATATTTTGTGTTATTAGATCTTATAATAATAATAATAATACAGCTATTTTGTTCCCTATTTTTCTAAACTGAATATATAAACAGCTGAAAAAACTAGTTGTCAGGCCAAACAGGTTAGTGATACATTATTAAACATAGAATGGAAAGATCTCAGTGATTCCTTCTTTCCAACAAATCTTCCTTCCAACTCCTTTCCAATTCACTGAGTAGACCTCTAATAATAATGTTTGTAGTATCTATCTCACTGTTGCCCCAAATTTCCTTGTGGACAGGACTTGGGAGGGATGGCTGGTTCTTCCCTGGAAATTTGGACCTGTCCTGAGTTGGTCTCACTATTTGACTATGGAGTAACCAGAGCCTGCCATGTGGATGATAATGTGGAATAACCCCGCCTGGAGCAGACAGGTCAAGGAAGCCTAGGAGCAAAGAGACACAGGAATGAGAGATTTGAGTCCTGCTTCCCATTCCCTGTACTGGGCTTGCCCTGGAGCACAAAAGCTCTTATCTTTGAGATCTGAGGCACCTCTGCAAAGCTATAACAAGCTTCACTCATTTGCTTAGTCCAGTACAAATTAATGTCCATTACTTGCAACCAAACAGTCCAAATTAATAATAAAAGAAGGATCACTCTTTGCTGTGGGTTGAATTCCTTTAAAACAGGTTTGTTCTAGCTGCTTCAGAGACTGTTGGAAGGGAAAAGTTGCCCACCTTCCAAGTCAAACAGCACAGAACTCACCGTGTGCTAGTGAGATGTGTGATAAATGCATTACAGGAGCTTTTGAATGCTGGTCTACTACAGGAACCACTTTTTAAAAAGTTCTTTAAAAGGTATTCTTAGGGGCTGGAGCGGTGGCTCAGTAGTTGCGGATCTTGCCTGGCATGCGCGAGTACGTGAATTCGAGCCCCAGCACCACGTACACGGTGAAGTCTGGGAGCAGCAAAAGCCACTGTGAAAAACTAAATAAAATTGATTCTTTCTCTCTCACTGTCCCTCTCTCTTTAAAAAAATAAAAGTATTCTTGGAACTACTTATACTTGAAAGAATGTGATGGGTCTCAAAAACATTATAGCAATTGCCAGAAACAAAAGACCACATTCTGTCTCATTGCATTCATGGGACATTTTAAAAAGGGCAAAACTACAGGGCTGAAAAACCAGATTGGCGGTTGCCAGGGGCTGGAAGAAAGGGTGTAGCTATAAAAAAGATATTTCAGGGTAGGGTGCGATGGAACTGCTTTATGTCTTGACTGTCTGTGGTAATAAGACCGTATAGATTTGTTAACACTCACAGAACAGCATGCTTTAAAACAGGGAATTCTGCTGAATGCAAATTATAGTTCAGTAAACCTGACTTCAAAAAAACATATTTCTATCTTCCCTCCTATTCCATCCACCTCTTCATTTCCTGCCCCATCTAAATCCTGCCCCTCTTCACTCCAACCTCCAAGCTTCAAAAAGATGCAAATGCAGAAACAATGGCACAAAAAAAGGAGAAAATTGTTTTTGGTGGCTGCAAGGTCCTACTAACAGCACTCAGCATCTAGGCAATACACTAGCTTGTCACAGTCACTCTGACTACATTTATAAGCGCTTTTCCTCCATAGCAGCGTTCTAATCCCTCGGGAATCCAATCCTAAAGAATTTTCATCAAAGAATCTTGATCAGTGTTTCCACGGAAAAGAAGAAAAAACACAAACTGATGTGGCAAGTTGCCCCTTTTGTTTCTGTGTCATTCAAAGACAATTTTAGGGGGCTGGAGCAGTGGCTCAGTGGTTATGGCACTTGCCCAGCATGCGTGAGTACACGAGTTCAAACCCCAGCACCCATGTACACAACTAAGTGTCAGAGCAATGAAAGCCATGTGAAAAACTCAATAAAAATTGATTTCTCTCTTTCTCCCTCTCTCTCTCACTGTCCTTCTCTCTTTATTTTACTATTCCTGTTATTTCTTTTGTTTGGATGTTTAGATAAAGAAAATCCGGTATTAAGATAGGCACACAGGGGTGGAGTGGTATCTCCCTGGTTGGAGCACTTGCTTGGCATGCTCAAAGACCTGGGTTCAAACCCCAGCACCAGGTACACAATTGAGTGTCAGAGAAACAGAAGCCAGATGAAAAAATAAAGAAAATTGATTCTCTTTTTCTCTCTCTCCCCCCTCCATCTTTAAAAAAAATTTTTTTTAAAAAGTAGGCACCCAGAAAAAGAGTCCTGCAAGAATTCCCTAAACTTCAATTCTTTGTCCTATGTAGGAGTGCAAAGCTTAAGATTCTGCAGGGAATGTGGAGTTAAAGATGTTAAATAGACAAGAGAGTTAACGGTGGTTGTCTGTGGAACTTTATGTTTTTTGCAAGGGACTGCATTGTGAAACTGGGTAGGGGGATGAGGATACTTAAGAACCATACTTATAGCAAAAATAAATGCAGGAAGAGGAGCAGCAACTTGATGAGTGACTCTGGTGTGGAATACTAGAGTGCTAAGCTCCATCTCTGTAACACAACATTCTCTGTGCTGCGATCTTAGTTCCTTGAAGATGAAAACATGCCTATTGTTCCTAGAATATTAGGGAGGCAGAAATCACTGTGGCAAAAGTCATGGGGTATAGACTGGACTTAGCATTGGGATGGAGTCTCAGCTCTGCACTCACAGGCTGAGGTCTGAGGCAAGATTTCCCATACTCGTGGGCCTTGGTTTCCTTGTCTGTAGACTTGAGAACATATAAAACCCATGTAAATATACAAAATATACATAATTCGCATGTTGGGGCAGGTCCCAAAATAGCTACAGTTAGCCTTTCTCGCTGAGACTTCCAGCAGGCTGTGCTGTTTCATGTTATGCTCTTGGTGTGGAGCCAGGGCTGAGAACAAGCTATGCTGTGGTTGGTGTGTAGTCCAGGCTAGATACACTCTGATTCAGTGTCTGTACTCAAGGTCATGAGCATCAACTGGTGAGCATGCACTCAGTGCCCCAAGCTGTCATCAGTGTGCCTTGTTTGTTTGAACTGTACCAAAAAAAGGACCTATGAGGGGATGGGGTGGTGGCTTAGTGATTACGGTGCATGCCTGGCATGCACAATGACACAGGTTCAAACCCCAGCACCACATGTCAGAGCAACTAAAGCCATATGAAAAACTAAATCAAATTGATTCTCTCTTTCTCACTGTCCATCTCTCTTTATTTAAAAAAAGAAAAGGCCTATGAAAATAGCATAGAGAGAGAGAGAGAGAGCACAAAAGGGGGCTGCTGGTTAAGAACTATGGCCATCTCCAAATAAAGATAAAAAATATTTTCTACCATGTATCTTCTTTCACCTACTGAATCCTCAAACCCTGGTCCCCAGGCCCGATCATTATCCTCGCCCCAACATCAGGTAAAAAGTGTAACTTTGGCTCAAAGTTAGTACACAGTAAATGTTAGTTGTTCTTATTCCTGGACTATGGCCTTCTAAGGTACAAGCATCAGCTGGTATAGTGGTTCAGAGCTCTTTCTCACTATGGAGAAAGAGCCATCTATTTTTCTCCCTATCTATCTCTTTGCCTGAACCTCAAATTAAATAAATAATAATTAAAAATAATTTTAAAATCCTCAAGTTTAGTGTTGACAGTGAAAATATTCAGTGTCCTTATCATTGCTTCATGGGTTTCAATCCTTGTTTACACAGTCTATGGTGAATTATCTGCACTAATGAAGCGGAGTAGGGTTGAGGAGAATCCAAGACGCTAATCTTTGGGATGCATTCTCTGATTGCTGTGATGTAGATTCACTCTGCTAATTATAGGGCTATCTTTGCTTCGGTTAGTGCTAACATTCAAAGGCATTCCTGAAGCACATGTCAGCTGGGTGGGGAAGATAGCCAGACTTGTGTGAAGTATCAGGAAAAAACTGGATGGGGCTTAGAAATTAACCACCATTAATCTCATAATGTGGATAATAAAAAGTTAACTATGCCTCTAAGATTCCTTCCAACTCCAGGATTCTAGGGACCACACCACACCTTGAAAAGCATGTGCTCCATTGTTTATCTGCCCCCTATTCCCTGTGCAATATCCTCATGTGGAGGAAGCAGCTCTAGCATCTGGCTATGTGACCAGTTTTGTTTCTACTGGGCCAAAAAAAGTGGGTAATTACACTTGGAATTTTCCTGTCACATCAGAGAATTACCCATAATTATGTGATAAAATGAAAATGCCTCAAACAGAAGCAATGTCTCTGAACAATTACAGGGACATGATGACAGGCAGCTGAAAGTGATTGTGGAGTATCGATCGTCCCCAGACGGGAAGGGCTAGCTATTAAGGAAAGGGGGTGGGGTGCCTGAGCAATGATGGAAAAGAGCAACCAACTCACCTGAGTTTTTCTTTGCTGTGCATGAAACGCACTTTCTTCTCGTTCACATCTTTCCAGCTAAAATGGCCAGCCTTGTCCAGCTGAGACTCTTTGCCATTTCTTGAGAGCACCAGCTGACCATTGGTGGGAGTGCTTACAATATGGAACAGGAGGTCTTCTACTCTGCCATCCTGGTGTTGGACGTTCAGGAGGGAAAAATCCAGAGGCCTCATTGAACCAATTGCAAGGGTCAAGGAGCCATTCACATGAAGGCTGGGAGTGTGCATCTTGCCTGGAAAATGTGAATCCAAAGCTTAGGCTTGTCAAGTTCACTAATTAGGTCTTATTTATTTACTGTAAAGAAATAGGTCTGTAATGTTAATTCAGAACTGCACAGAGCAGGGCTGGAGCGATGGCTGGGCAGTATTGCACTTGCCTGGCATGCATGACCTGGGTTTGAACCCCAGCACCACATAAACAACTAAGTGTTGGAGCAACAAAAACCAGATGAAAAGCTAAATAAACTCGATTCTCTCTTTCTCTTTCTCTAAAAAATAAAAGCAAAAACAAAACTGCACAGAGGAGACTCTAGGCTATTACCAAATATAAGCATCTTTCTAACCTAGTGATCGTCCCCCTCCATGCACATAAGAATGACACAGGACTTCAGTGGAGGGGTTAAACTATATTGTTAGATGAGAAGCTGGGTGCAGTGGCATGCACCAGTAATCTCCACAACCCGGGAAGCTGAGGCAGGAAAATCATGAACTTGGGGTCAGCCTGAGCAAGATGGCAAGACCCCCTCCATCCTGAAAAAAAAGAACAAGAGAAGACAAGAATGGAGCAGACTTTTGTGATTTGTGAATCAAGCAATGCTTTCATAGATAGGACACAAAAAGCACAAGTGACAAAAGAAAAAAGAGGTAAGTAAATTAGACATCGCCAAATTAAAAACTGAAGTGAAAAGACAACCCACAGAAAGGTAGAAAACACTTGCAAATCATACATTTGAAAAAGGACTTGTATCCAGAATATATAAAAGATAGAAGAAAAATAAGCTGACTTTTAAAATGGGTAAAAATTGGAGTAGGTATTTCCCCAAAGAAGATATACAAAAGGCCAATATGCACATGAACCATGCATGACCATCATCATCAGGGAAATGTAAATCTAAACCACAACTAGATATCGCATCACTTTCACTAAGAAGGATGGTAAAAAGTGTAGATGAGGATGTGGAGAAATTAGAACCCTTACACATTGCTACTGGAACTATAAAATTGTGCAGTCATTCAGAAATGCATTGTACAGCTCCTCAAATAGTTACCACATGACCCAGGAATTCCACTGCTAGGGATACAGCCAGGAAATGGCCACACACAGACCTGTACATGAATGTTCACAGCAGCATCATTCATAAGAGCCAAAAGTTGGAAGCAATGCAAATATCCATCAACTGATGAACAGATAAACAAGGACTGGAGACGTGGTAGAGTGCTTGCTTAAATGAATGAGGCCCTAGATTTGATCCAAAACAAAATGTATAAACAAAATATATATCCATACAATTTAACATTGTTCATTCATAAGAAGGAAAAGGAATGATGTACTACGTATTACAATGTGGATGAGCTTCCAAAATATTATGATAAGTAAAATAAGCCAGATACGAGAGGATACATGTGTGTGATTCCATTTATGTCTAGAACAGGCAAATGTACAGAGGCAGAAACTAGATTAGTGGTTGTCAGGTCTGCAGTGACAGAAAAATGAACACAGACTGTTAATAGTTATGGGGTTTCTCTTTTTGGTGATAAAAATGTTCTAGAATTAGATTTTGTTGATAGTCACATAGGTTTGTGAATATACTAAAAACTACTGGGTTATGTATTTAAAGGTTGTATTTTATTTCTGTGAATCATACCTCAATAACAATAATAAAGAATCATACAGGGATCTTTTAAAACAATAGTAACACTTGGGCTCTGCTGCCAGACATTCTGATTTCAGTGTTCTGGGATGGCCCTCATTAATTTCACAAATTCCCCAGGTTATCCAAATGGGCTCGCAGATTTCAGAAACACAGTCTTATCCTGATACACCTGTCACCTCAGATCTACTGAGGGCAAGGAAAGAGGCAGATGTCTGATACCATATTTAGAAGAGTACCAGTTTGTCTACAATGAAATAGAATTACCAGTGACTTACATTCAAGATTCATGCAAAAGATATACCTTGTTTTAAAATTTTGCAATCTCTGCACATGAAATATCTGACAGATAAATGAGGATTTCCTTCCATGATGTAGAATTCATTCTCTCTCCTGCAAGGTATTTTGCCAAGGTCTTTAACTGCTTGTGTTCCCTTCTACAACTACGTCAGACACTGCAGTTCAGGAATGCCAAGTTCACGGGGATAACTTTTACTAGAAGATTACTTTAATGAAAGTGGAATTCATTTGCACAAGTTGATTTGTATTATGTCCTAAGAGTAAGATGACTCTTAAGTACTTGGGGTTTGCAGAAAGATCCTAACAAAATAAGTCAAAGATATGTTTTTTTCCTTTGCAAAAGTCTTAGTATCTTTAGAGTCCAGAAATATAGGACAGAAGGTGTGATTGACTGCGGGTATTACAAAATGCCTCATGCTTCTGGCAAACAATACTCAAAAGCCAAGGTTCATCCACCCATAAAACTTTTGGGGTCAAAATTGGGACTCAATTTAAATTCGCTTTTCTCTGTTATTTATGGGGAGGTGTCCACGAGTATGTTGGGAGAGACAAGCTCCATTCCTTTAATCTGTCACTCCATTCATAACAGAAACAAATCCATCAATCTTCAACATGTGAACCTAATGTGCAGTCTCCTCACCCAGCTCACTGTTTGTTTATAATTTCTCCACCGTGTGTACAAAAGATGCACCATCAAGTCTTGGCATAATTCACTCTGTAAGTTTATATGAATACAAGTAAGTACATTACATGTATAAATATGTATGCGATTTTCTATAACATGGCTCCAGTTCAGGAACACAGCTAAGTTCATGCCAAATTCCTTATCTTGTAGTTGTAAGTTTTAAAGTATAGCTTCTTTTTTTTTTCCTTCCAAAGATCATAGAAGTTGAGTTTTCCTAATTTTCCATGTTGTGTAAACAGTCCCTCATTCCTTAGTAGCATCAGGGCTTTTTCCCACAATGGGAATGCTGTATCAATTATATCAGTAAAGCCAGACTTTGCACAGAGAAATTACTATTATATTCACCAGAGCATCACAGGAGCTCTTACCAGAACACGTTTCATTAGAGGACTGGGCAGAGAATCCAGGAACACAGTTGGAAACACAGAGGCCATTCTTCAGAAAGAACCCATGATCACAGAGGTGACACCGCTCTCTGCGGCTACACTGCAAGCATCCCCGAGGGCAAGCTATCAAAGAGAGGACATAATAAATGAGACACCATCACGGCACAGATACCCAGCTGGGACCACCAGGGAAATAAAGGGATTGTAACTGTAAGAGTCAGCACACAGGCAACAAATAACACCTCCCACAGACTCCAACAGCAACTCAAGAGCATCCTAGCGGGCTCCTTGCAGAGTTCATAGGGAGCTGATCTGCTCAGAAGGAAACCGAACAGAGAGACACACTCCCCACCTCATACACTGCTATCTAGAAATCATTGCATGTGAATGGATTGTTTAAAAAGTTAACCATGCTGACTCGTAAGAGAGAGGATATTTGGAGTGATTAAGCGCATAGACTCTCTTTGAGTACTGTTCCTTCTCCACCACTTATTAGCTGTGACCTTGACAAGTTCCTTTAACAATGCTGCAATTCTCCTGTTTTAACAAACAGAATAATAATGGCACCTAATGCAAATAATAGTTGAGAGGAAGATACATGTTATAATGTGAAGTGACCAGAATAGTGCGAGGCACATAGAAAGGGCTCAAGAGTTCTGCTGCTGCACTGCTCACTGCTGTTATTATCGGCGGTGGTAGTAGCAGTATTTTAAAATGCATGAGGAAAGTCAGCTATTTAAAGAACCATAGGATTATTTCTTCGGTCATGTTAATAATCTATGGAATGAGAGCTTACTGTCTAATTTTTTCCTGCTTCTTTGGCTGGAATGTTATTATAGAAAGGCTAAACAATATAAAGGTCCCTGATTGTCATCAGGAAAGTTGGGTTTTAATATCTGGTTGTATGTTGACTTGACTAATACTTTTAAGTCTCTTTTTTGTCCACTTGTAAAATGGGTTTCATGGTACCTGTCATGTTCTATCAAGTCGTTGTGAATATTACACGAGAGGAGTCAGATGAAGAAAATTTAGTGGAACACAAAATGCTGTGTCTGGTTAATGGCATTATTATTAAATTTAAGGTATTCTTTCAAGTGGGGCATATGGTAACAAGGTTGGATAGAAATGATGAGAAGAAACAGGGAAATATTCTTGGAAGATTCAGTGGAAAAGATTAAGACTTTGGTTTAATTTTAGTTTAATAATAAAAATTCCAGTATGTGTCATGAAATTAATCCCCAGAATCCTATTCTTCAAGGATATAATGCCAATATAGGGTTATGGGTGATTTAGTCTATACACTGACCATTCTATGTCCATATCAATATAGCTGGTCCACTCTTAATGGAGACCTCACTGCAGTTCAATATAAACTTTACATTCCATAAAAAATTGGCTTCATTTCCATCAAGACCTTTAGGGACAATATTGATTTGTGCAAGAGAATTATCGGGCTGCACTCCTATATCCTATTTAACCAGCATTTGGCAGACATGCACGGGAAGCCATCAATTACTTAAGACTAGCTCCCTGGGTTTTCATCCTGCCTTTAATTCAGATGCTCCTGGCTACCTGAGAATCAACATACACAATTCAAGTTACCTGAACATTTGTGCTCTGCATGGTCTTCAAAGTACCCCTTCCCACATTCCTGGACACACTGGGCTTCCAAGAGGAGAAACGGCCCTTCACAGTGGGTACACTCATGGGGACCTTGGCACTGCAGACAGTGACTACCACAGCCTGAAAGATGAAAGTCAAGTCAATAGGAATGTATGTAGCTTTCCATGATCTGGGCCCCTGTGTGAAGGCAGCACTAGGTGTCAGGCAGCAACACCATCTGGTGTGCTGGAAAAAGCACCCCAAGAGGAGTCAAGGGGCCAGGGTTCCCATTGTGATCACCACACTTACCATTTGGAGGACTTGGGAAAAGTCACTTTACCTCTGTAAGCCTCAGTGTTCTCCCTTATAAAATGGGAGTAGAAACACTGTTCTACATACCTTACCAGCTAAAGATCAAATTAAATGATGGAAAAATCATAAATTCTAAAGTGATTGAAGGATATTATTGATTATTGTTAGTATTACTTAATCCTTGGCTTTCATTAGTGTTATACTGCAGTGTTGGTCTTTCCTGATTTCATTCAGTCAATTTATCAGTCTCTCAGGAATGGTCTTTGTATACTTCTGGTAGGAATTTCAGGGTCTCAGGATTTTTTGGTGTTTAGTAGAGGCTAAAGAAGGTCCCGGGCAGACAGAGCTGATGGTGAGGCAGATGGTAGAACAACATGGGCTTTCCGTGTGCTCAGAGGCCCACATACACAGATCTTCCCATTTGGAGGACTAGATTCCACATCTTTAAAGAAATCCAAAAGTAAAGGACTACCACATAGCCCCAAGAGTCCCATGCTGGCATTGAATTTTAGCACTTGTCACATAAGAGAATGGAGAGCATGGGAGAAGGAAAGGGAAATTTTCATAAAAAGACAGCTTTTAGGAAAGAAACCAGAGTGGGGTAAAAAGCCAGAAGGGACTCTTGCCATAGCCTTCTCAGAAATCAGGAGATCACAACTTGGGTGATCAGAGAGTGGGGCCTCCAGATACTCACTCTTGCAGAGGCCCATGTCCCGGTAGAACGTGGGGGCACACTGCTCCACGCAGGCACCGTCCTGGAGAACGTAGCCGTCCATGCACTGAAGGCAGTCTGTTCTCAGAGGCCCACTGCATTCGTTGCAGCTCCAATCACACTCTAGAAAGAAAGTCTGTGTTAGACCAGCTCCCTTTCCGTTCTCCCCGAGACCCAGAGACTAATTTATGGGGATTCTATCTGCAGCTGCAAGGGGTAAAGTAAGGACAATAAAAGAGATGCCAGATAGGGCAGTGGTACCAAGGCCTCTGCTTGCAGTGGCCCAGATGCTTCTCTGAGGCTTAGCGTTCCTCAATTGTGCTAAACACAAGCATGTACAACAAGCACTCCATGCTTTGTGCAGAGCATGCTTGTCAGCTGGGCTGCTGAAGAGCCAGGTCCACTTGGTCTTGTTCCATTGGCCTCCAACTTTCTTATCCCTGTGGCATGCCCACACTTCACACAAAGCCTGCCATAGGGAGTGGTCAGATGGCCCTACAAACCTAATCCACACTTTCTCCAAATGCTCAGTGCTTCACAGGGGTAAAGAGATGTCAGAGACCCAAATCAGAACACATCTGCTGCCACCACTGGCAACAGCCACATGACTTTCTATCTCTCAAAAATCAGCTGTTGACCAACACAACAGAAAAAAACAATGTTAGACTTAAATGGAGACAAAGGAAGTGTCCAGGAAGAAATGGCTTGCTGGAACAATGAAGACCGCATTTCCGGCACTAGAACTGACTTGTTTACGTGTTCATTTGCTCAATAAGCACCTGTAGGATGCATATCACTGCACAAGGAGAATTCAGAAGTGGCAAGTATAGACCCTGCCTTCAAGGGGCTTCTGCCGTAGTGGAGCCAGCCTGGCATAATTCAGGGGGATTGCTAGAAATACAGATGATCAGGCTCAACCTCAGACATACTGATGTGGTCTCAGGGATTGGGGCACAAGGAAGCATGTTGCTGCTGCTTTTATTTTTGTCATCACAATTATTGTAGTTGTTACTGTGTTGTTTTTAATGACTCTTAAATTCTGATGCAATTAGAAAACTCATGTTTTGACAGCCAGCTTTTGGGCTGGTAAGGAAGCCCGACCTTCTTCATGTGTGGAAGACAGAATGGGGAAGTAATGTTAAATGCATGGGTTGTTAATTAAGTCACCGTTAAAGTTGTGGCTTTGCTATTTTTTATCTGCATTATCCTATGCACCTCAATTAAACTTCCTAAGCTTTAATAAAATAGGGACAAATATAGCACCCAGTGCATGAGGCTATTGTAAAGATTAAATGAATCAATGAAGGCAAAGAATTTAGCTGGAGTGTAACTCTGTGGTAGAGTGGGTGCTTAGTATACATGAGCTCTTGTTTCAATCTCCAGCACAATCAGTCAATCAATCAATAACTCAGCACAGTACATGGCATATAGTAACATCTCAATAAAGTGTTCCCTATTAAATTATTTTCCTCAGAGAATGTTTCTCTACTTAGTACTGCTTCAATCCCACTTTCCCACCTGGCTAAGAAGCTAAGGAAATCTTTCATTAGTCACTTTTTCTCTGACTTAATGCAATATTTCTAAGTCCCAAAGAAGCAAGTAAATGTGCAAGACAGCCTGCTTGCTACCAAGAAGATTTACAAAGTTAATCTCACTCATTTATTTAGCTGAATCAGCCCTGAGGGAAAAAGACTAAAACAGAGACTTGAAAACTGCCAGTATAGTTATGAAATCATTTACAACAGGGAGGCTTTGTGATAATCTTATTTTTCACCACAAACTGACAGCCCCTGGTTAGAAAGGGGAAAAAAAAATAACCAGAAAAGCTTCTGTGGTCTTGAGCTCAGCAGACCACCTAAGTTGACAACCGAGAATTTCTTGGACTGGAAAGTGTGCAATTTTGCAGAGCCTTAAAGCATCCCAAGTTTACTTGACAGGTGTTTGACCTCCATATCTGAGCGCTAGTTTCTCTGCCAGAACCAGAGGGATAGAGGGAAATAAGGAAAGAGACTGGAATGAAGAGGAGAAATGGAACAGAATCAAGTTAACTATGTTTTCTCCTTACTGAGCATGGTCATTCAAAAAGCATAAGCCCCGTGAATTCCAACTGGTGGGGAATAAGCAAAACGGGCACTTGGTACTTGACATTGTCACCTTAAAAATTCCTCAAGGACAGCTGTCTTCACTCATTTGAGTATGTTAACTGGAGATGGACAAATCTGATACAATTCCTGATCTCTTTATTAAGCTTACTGTCTAGAAATCTGGAGCTGCAAATAAAAACACCTACAAGATCCAGGAAGGTGATGTAAATCTTTGAAATAGGCCTGGGAGAACAGAACACAGAATGGAGGGGACAAGAGCAACACAGTCCAACCTGCTGCTGCACTGTGGCAAAAGCAGTGTTATCAGATCTTCTGTTTTTGGGGGGTGTTTTTCCCCCCAAAAGAAACTGAAAATCTCAATTTTTGTATGTGAAGTCTTCAGGCTTTTAAGAAGCAAACAAGCAAAGATTGTAAAATATTAGAACATTATGTGGGCAAAAGAAAACATGTCTACAGGCCAAATATGACCTGAGGGTTTCCAGTTTGCCACCCCTGGTCTAAACCAATATGTAGAAGAACATCTATCCACAGGAGGTGCTCAGAAATGTGCCTTATAAACAAAGCAATGAGCAAATAGATGAATTCATGCATGCATAATTCTTCCTATCTTCAGAGAAAGTCAGAATGATTGATGAAGGGACTTTCCCGATGTGGGGGACAGGCACATATACTAAAGCAGTATCACTGAGTAAAAGCATCCTTCACACAATTCAGGAAGAGCTTCACCTCTGCACGTCTTGGTGGAGATCTCCAGATAGTACCGTGGGGCACAGCTCTCATACAGGCAGTCCCCAAAGAGCAGGACCTTGCTTGGATCTCGGCAGGAGGTACAGCTGGCCTGTGAATCACAGCTTCGACAATGTGTGTTGCATGCTGAGCAGAGGAAAAGAAAATGACCCGATGATTACAATCTCAAAGACGGACACACGGATCAAATGGAGACAGATGCTGCACAGGAACAAAGCCCGGCTCTAATCTGCTCTTCAATTAGGGC
The DNA here is from genome assembly GCA_004027875.1 of Aplodontia rufa. NCBI lineage: Eukaryota > Metazoa > Chordata > Mammalia > Rodentia > Aplodontiidae > Aplodontia > Aplodontia rufa. Next base: position 21,346 of record PVKS010018402.1, read on the forward strand.
TCATAACC
>PVKS010018402.1:21453-40289 GCA_004027875.1 Aplodontia rufa
TGTATGTGTGTGTGTGTGTGAGAGAGAGAGAGAGAGAGAGAGAGACAGAGAGAGAGAGGGAAAGTGTATGTGTGGGGGGGCATATTCCATGATTAAAATTAGGCACCAAATTTATTGTGTAGCTTGTGAAATCCCATATTTTTTTAAATTACATAAACATTTATTTTTATTTATGTGTTTATTTTTTATTGAGGAGTCAAGTTGTACAATCATAAATGTGTATAAAGTAACAATATGATGTTATTGATCCTAAACCATAGTTATCCCCACATTGCCCAAACCCCAGTCTCTTGATTCTTCTTTGCTTTTATTAAGGAGTTATTGTACAATCATAAATGCATATAAATTAACAATATGATATGCATTTGTTCTTGTACCAGAATTACCCCCAACCCCGTCTCTTGATTCGTCTATATTTTGCCCCTACAAGGGATAAAGATGTCTAGGGTATGAATTTTCCAGAATTAAATGATTGCATAAGTATTATTTGGATTCTCAGGGGGTAAAGAGTATGCTACATGGTGATTGTCTCCCTGGATCCCTCCCTGTCCTCCTTCCCTCTCCCCTCCCTACTACATATCAATGGTTGCTCTAGATTATGTGCTGTTATGCCTTTGCTGGGTCTAATACATGAGTCTGACAGCCTTTCACCCAAGCCTGGGTTTTGCTCCAGCCTCCACAAACAAGGAAAAACAGAAATCCCATATTTGAAGATACAGGACTTAAATGTTACCCCAATTTAATTCTTCAAAGCCAGCCGTGTCATTCAGGCATTAGGGATGATCACCAATCTGGTCATGTTTTTACATTCTCTAATTACTCTATCTACTCAGTTGTTCATGCTGGAAAACTTGGAGTCTATCTTGATAGACTATCTTGATAGTCTATCTTGATACTTCCCTTTCTTTCACTCGTAATCCAGTCACTCACTGGATCCCATTTATTCAAACTCTCCAACCTAACTCTGGGGACGTTTTGCTTTCCTTCGTATCCACAAATGCCAATATAGCCAGGCCATCTTCATCTCCTGCTCAATTACCATCACAGCCTCCTAACCTGCTTCACTTTTGCAATCTAATTCCCATGCATTCACCAGAGTGAATTTTTAATTCTTACTGCTTGGGTTTGAGAGTACACTTTTCCCTACAACCCACTCTTTCTTCAACCCTGGAAATTTCTAACCATCATCTGTTCACTATTGTTCCTTCACCTTCCCTCCATTCTCTTCTCCAGGTTGTTCTAACACACATATTTGAATTCTCTTGATAGAATCACCAAGTCTCTTATGTTTAATTCTTTATCCATCCTTCAGTCTCTCCTCCCAGAAAGCCTTTGTGGAACCTCCTTTCTAGAACAAGTCTCCCAGGCACATGCTCTGATGGAACCCCCCACATTTCTTTCCTGTCTTGTGCCACAATTTTCACTGAAGTGATTATTTGTTTAACATCACTATCCTGTAGGCTGTAGAAATCATGAATGCAAACACCAGGTAAATTTTGTTCCTTGAAATATTCCCCGGCATCTAGCTGGTGATCTGTCATATTGTAGGTGTTCAATAAACACTTGCTACATAAATGAAAGAAGTCAAGTATTGAAATATGTAACACACACGCTAACATACACACAAGCACCTGCATCTCTGCCTCTTTCCAAAATCTACTCTGAATATATGTTTGATGAAATGTGTAGAGAGTGATCCACTGAGTTTTAGGTGTATAGGAAATCAAAGTGTGTGGTACAATGCAGGGAAATTACCTCCTTGCAAAATAAAAATAACAAATGAAGTAACACTCTTATTTCACCTACAAGTAAAGCCATTACTACAAATTACTCATTTTAATATTTAGATTGGTAATTTAAGGTCCTAGGAAAATTCTAGATTGGATTTTTCAGACAGATAATTTGGGAATAATTAGAAAATAATATTTTAATTGTTGAAAGCTTATGAAACTAAAAAATTATTTGTTTTAGGATTTCTATGTATAGATTTTAATTTTGGCAAAAGTATTTTTTATTAGACCTTTACAGTTATACACAGAAGTTGGGATTTATTTTGACAAAATCATACATGCATGTTAATTTAATTTACTCAATTCAGTCCCCATTCCTCCCTTTCCTTCCCCTCCTTCCTCCTCCATTCTCCTTCCTCCAATCTGCTGATCTTCCTTTCGTTCACTTTATTTTTTATTTTTTATTGGTACTTTCTACACATGCCTAAAGTTGAAACTCCCTGTGGTATATTTATATTTGCATACAATGTGGTTTTGTTAAATTCACTCCTCATTTTCTCTCCTTTTCAGTCCCTCTACCTTCCTTCTCGATCTCCTTCTTCTACTCCACTTTATCTTCCCAATATCCTTATGGTATCTTATCTCCTCTGCCTTCTTCCCCTTATTTTGATCTATCAAATGAGAGAAAACACTTGACCCCTGATTTTTCTAGTTTGACTAATTTCACTCAGCATGATGTTCTCCATTTCCATCCATTTATCAGAAAATGCTGTAATTTCATTCTTCTTAATGGCCAAGTAATGCTCCGTTGTGTATATATACCATATTTTATTAATGCATTCATATTTTGATGGGCATCTGAACTGATTCCATAATTTGGCTACTGTGAATTATGCTACTATAAATATTAAAGTGGCTGTATGGTTATAGTATAGTTCTCTAGGAGTGGGATACCTGGGCCATATGGTGGTTCCATCCCTAGCTTTTTGAGGACTCCTCATACTGCTTTTCAGAGTGGTTGTACTAATTTGAAGTCCTACCAACAATATGAGAGTAACTTTTCCCCTACTTCCTTACCAGCATTTATTATTATTTGTATTCTTGATAATTATCACTGATGGAAGTGAGATGAAATCTTGGTGCAGTTTTGATTTGTATTTTCCTGATTGTTAGAGATGTTGAACATTTTTTCATATTTGTTGACTGTGTTCTTCCTTTTGAGAAATGTCTGTTTAGTTCTTTTGCCCATTAATTGATTGGGTTATGTGGGGTTTTTGTGTGTTAAGTTTTTTGAGTTCTTTATCTATTCTAGATATTAATCCCCTATCAGAGGAGCATTTGGCAAAGATTTTCTCCCATTCAATAGTTTTTTTTTCACATTCTTAATCATTTTCTTTGTTGTGCAGCTTTTTAATTTGATACTGTCTCATTTATTGATTTTTCATTTTATTTCTTGTGTATTAAGGTCCCATTAAGAAAGTTGATGCTTGAACTAATTTGTGGAGTGTTAAACCTATATTTCCTTCAAGCATTACAAAGTTTCTGGTCTAATTCCTAAGTCTTTGGTTCATTTCATTTTGAGTTTTGTGCAGGGTGAGGGATAAGGATCTACTCTCATTTTTCTGTATACAGCTATCAAGTTTTCCAAGCACCATTTGTTGAAAAGGCTGTCTTTTCTCTAACTTACGTTTTTGGCACCTTTGTCAAATGTCAGATGGCTATAAGTATACAGCTTCATCTCTGTATCTCCTACTCTATGCCACTGGTCTTCATGTCTCTTTTGATTGAGCAAAGTATTTAAAGAAGATCCCAAAAATAAACTTGTGAAATACAGAAGTGGATTGGTACCTAATAGTTGTAGGTAGATTTGAAGATGGTTGAAATGCACACTCAAAAAGTGATCAGTAAATCTTTGTAATTGGTAAAAGAAATGCCCCATCAGAGTAGGTCTGAGAGATGGCTACCCACTTCTGCTTTAACGCTCTGCTGGCTGCAGTTCTGCCCAGGGCAATGTCCATGCAGGACATGGCAGCTAATTTCAAACCTCTGGAAGTACCTGTGCAAATGAGGGATTATTCTGCTGCCTCACAGGGAAGTTTTAGGGACGATCAGAAAGAAGAGTCCAACAACAATGGACCTGTTTCCTTCTGCCCCTTGGAGGGCTGTAGAAATGCATCTTTGCACAAGGGCCTGCACCATTGGCTCTGTACCTCGAGATTCCCCCAGCTCCACAGCACTGTGACTGTAAGTACTGAGATCCTTGCTTTCTTACAGTTCCTACCTTGACAGGTCACCCTTAAATTATAGAGCTCAGTTAATAACACACACTTTTTAAAGATCTCTGAAATTGGAATCTAGAAAGCTCTTCAGTTCTTACTTTCTTTAATAATATAGTTATTATTGCCCCACATAATCCTGGTTACAATTCCTCAAATGTCCTTTACTGCACAATTTCTAAAATTGGCAGAGCCTATAATTGTCTATAATAGTAAGCATTACAAAGGAGCATTGTTGACTTTTTTTTTTTACATAATAGAAACTCAAATATCCCAATTTAGGGGCTTACTTAATCCAATCTTCAAATGGGTGAAACTTTAGATTCTTAATTCAACTGAAAGAGCCTTGACATCCTATTTACAGGGTAGCAGGGCAAATGTGCTTGTGCAGAGGCCACCCTGCAGCTAGGCAAATACTTCCTAAAAGAAAAATATTTTAATGCAATGTATTTTTGTCACCTATACCTCATACGAGGGATTCTACTTTTTCTTTTAAACTTCTATTTCTATGAGTCAGCTGCTGGGAAGATCCTCATAAATCTAAGTCACTATTTCTCCACCAACACTCTCTTGCTCTTGGATAGAACATGCAAGTATTTCATTCCTGTTTCTTGTATTACAAAATCCACAGATTTGGGCAGATGGCTGATAAATACCAAGAAAAGCTTTTTGTTGTTGTTGTTGTTGTTGTTACAAAAGTAAAGAAATCTCACTGTTTGAAAAAAGGTTTTTATTTATCTACGATATCTCAACAGGTTAGGCAAAAACATGAGTTTCATATAACTTCATTTCAAACGCCGATGCTTGCAAGCATCTCAAAAAGTGCACATTAATATCTATCTTTATATCCATATCTATATAAAGATCTTTTAGCACATTATCTACCTCATTCCAGATGATGTTGATAATGGCAATGGTGACGGTGACAAGATTAACAATAGTAACCCTGCACCGACCTTGTTCCCTGCTAGGGTCTATGTTAACTGCAACAGCATTAGAATGTGTAAGTTAGAATCCCCTTTTTACATAAAAAGAAACTTAGGCCCTGCAATTAACTGACTTGCTTATGGTCACAAAGTAAGCAAGTGGAAGTTAGGATTTGAGCTGTAGTCTCCTGATTCCAGAGCCCACTCTCCCAGCCACTAGACTATGATGCCTTCAGTATGGCACGTCCCAAAACATAAAATTAAAATATCACCACTATATTTGTTCACTCTCATTTTCAAAAGTATAACAACTTTTTAAGAAGTGACACTTTAGTGATTGAAAAAAAACTAAGCTGGCTCAGCCTATCACAAATGTTCCTTCATCTGTGAAGGATTTCCTAATATTTTTCCATCCAGATTTGACCTTTCTTTAATTTATCCTAACTCTTTGTTTGTCCTTGACTCAAAGTTATTAATCATTTTCTAGCTTATTTAAGAAATAAGACATGTATATGAGTAACTCTTATGTAAGATAAAATAACTACTATTTGGGAATGTTTTGTAACATGCAAAGTCTGGCACATTGTCAATATTCAATAAATACACATAGAATACTAATTAAATCTAGAAAATGCTTAGTTCCCCAAATGTGTCCTAGAGTGAGATCCACTTTCTGTCTAGTATCAAACAATTAGATTTCTGAGAGAAACCATAAAGATGAGATAGACTAACACTTTCATTTTTGCTAATAAGAAAACTGGAACAGAGAAGTTAAATAACCTGCCAAGATCGCACAGCTGGTACTCAAGAGAGGAGCGTGCTTTCAGTTAGGCTGAAATTTGAGCTACAGTCTGCTAATGGCATTCATATTGCCTTTGAGATTAGCTTTCTTCCTTTTGGAAAAATAAAGGCTACCGAGAGAGAAGATGGAAGTATGAACCTCACAATTTCTTCTAATGGCCCCAGAAGGACAGGAGAGGAGGTAAAGTTCATTTCAAACACCTACGCTGGCAAGCGTGGTTGTCATCAAGATGGTACCCAGGGAAGCAACTGGTGCTGCAGGTGCCAATGTGGGTCAGAACGAGGTGGGCATCACACGAGGAGCAGGAGAAAGGTCCTCCACCCTGGCAGGTTTTGCAGGAGGAGTGGCATTCTGCAGAGGGAAGAGATACAACAGAAACGGTGAAGCCAGGCTCCCTTCCAAGGCAGCATCCCAAGTACAAGTAACAAAGGCTCCAACACGTGCAGTCTGGCTCCGAGTCCCTGCACGGGGAAGCTCCCTGCCTCCTCTGGGAAGTTCAAGCCCTCTAGGCTATTGCCACAAGAGAACCTCCTGAGGCACCTCGGGCTCAGGCTTGGAGCCCAGCACTTACTCACTTTTACAAGCTCCCCTCTCTGAGTAGTATCCAGAAGGGCAGTCGGGCACACAGTGGTCCCCTAGCAGCAGGTAGCGGGCATTCTGGCACTTCAGGCAGATGCTCCCGGTGTCATGGAGATCCGCGGCACAGTGCTGGCACAGGGGATGGCAGTCTGGAGCAGGGAGGGGAGCAGAGAGAAGGCAGCGATGCTTGTGAGTATAGAGTCTAATCACTACACCACAGGGCAGAGGGGATTTCAATTACCAGCACTGCAGCGCAGACAGCCAGAGAGCAGCCCAAAGGCAGCGTACTTCAATAAAGGAGAAGCTTGGGACCTGCACAAATTGTGTGTTGGAGGTTTTTAGCAAATGGCCAGGCCCTGCCCAGCAATTGAGTTTTCATCTCTTTCCAATTGAATGACCTTCAAGTAATAGGGCACATGTGATAGACCAAGAGAAACAGCAGGATCAGGATGTTCAACGTCTCCCCCAAGAGCTCCAAGCTCTTGAGTGCAGCATGCCCCCATCAGCGGCCCTGTGCATCATGGGCTCCCGAGCCCTGCACATGGCTCCTTTCACAGATTGGCTCTTCTGGAGCCAGCATACCAGTGTCAGCCTTCGGGATGGGGGCAATGCGTTAGTACCTAATTGTATTGAATTGGTGGAAATTTCAGTCTTTAACTAGAGATAGTTATAAAGAAGGGTTGTGAGCTGAAAAATCATTTTTATGACCTGATGCATAGTTCATGGCAGCTCCATGGGACCTGCTGTGATTAAAGCTATAAAACAAATTATCTTGTGCAGGCAGTGCTCTCTTGTTCTTGCTCATATAATAGTCAAACTCTAAAGAACTCCGGTGTGCTCAGCTTTCATTGTGGGTGAAGGTTTCCTCTACTGTACTTTCAAACGGTGATTACCATGTGAGTCTCATTTACCATCCTTCATCCCAGAGGCAGAAGAAAACCCATAAATCCTGAATTACCCACACAAATGAGAAAGGAACAAAGATCTAGGAAAAGAGAAGAGAGGTTACAGGGCCTTCCCATCTCTGCAGGATGAAAAGCACTTCCAAGTGCACCACCAGGGCCCAGATGGGTCCTGTTTCACCTTAAGGACTTGGAGATAGACACTGTGATTGTCACTGGAAAAATAAACCTATGTCAGATCACCTGCCCAGAGCCCTGTATAATCAGGCCTGGAGGGGTGGCTCAGCTGTGCACAGCACTTGCCTGGCATGCATAAGGACCTGGGTTCAAACCCCAGCACCAAATATACAACTAGATGTTGGAGAAACAAACAAACAAAAAAAAAAACCAGATTAATAAACAAAAACTGACCCTCTCTCTTAAAATAATAAAACAGGTCTGTCTGTACCTTGGTGATTACTTTCTTAACCACTGACCATCTAGTACCAGATCTCACTCCCATCCTCACTCATCCACAGGAGAACTCTTTCCCTGGAAACCTGAAAGCTGGCCCAGAAGTTAAGCCAAGTGTCCTCCTCAGAAGCAAGGACTCTCCCAGCAGCACACAAACCCTGACCTTTCTATGAACCTTGGGAGTTTCAAATTACAAGCAGCTTTTTGCCAATACTAGAAACAATTCATGATATCCTAAGAGCCAAATTAATCTTCAGTGCAGCTCTTCAAAAAATGGCTAAGGAAACGATGACTATATGGAGGGAAGTGTGAGAAGGAGGCTCTTCCCCCACTTGGTGTGCGGTTTCCACCTAATGCCAAGCAGCCTGTTCTCTCCTATGCCTTCCTTGCAGTGCTGGAGCACAATCCTAGTTGTGCAAAAGGGAGCGTGAATGGATCAAAAAATGGTGGTGCATATATATATATACACACACACACAATGAAGTTCTACTCTGCTATTAGAAAGAACAATATCATGGCTTTTGCAGGTAAATGAATGGAAATGGAAAAATATCATGGTGAGTGAAACAAGACAAATCCAGAGACTTAAGGATCGAATGTTTTCTCTCATATGTGGAAGCTAGAGTAGAACCTAAGATAGGATGAAAGTTAGTCGAGTTTATTTAATAGGCCCACTAAATCTGAAGTAACACATAAGATGTGGGGACTACAGCTATGGGTGGGGAGGAGAAAGGGAAGGAGGAGAAGGAGGGGAAAAAGGAGGATACTCAGTACTGTAGAGGACACATGACTCCTATAAGAACCCCAAATGCATCTAGGCAGGGATACAAATCTAGTAATTTAATGTTTAAATTACATATATATGATGATTAATTTCTGTACCTTTGGGGAACTACAGAGGAGTCATGAGGTAGGGGAGTGGGGGAACAGGGGGAGATCCTAGACAAGGATCTGGTTTAAGCAACTCTGTCAATATGTATGTATGTATGAATGTGAACCAATGAATCCCTTCATTATATAAGACAATGCTGAACCAATAAAAAAAGAAAAAAAAAGTTTTTGTACGTTATCAGGGGAAGCAAAGGTGACAGTGTTTTACGATTACCTTGGTAAATGGGTAAGTGCTAGGGTGGAAACCTAGGAAGCTACCCAGAAAACCTCCTTTATTTGGAAAGCCATGGCCTCAGCCTCTTCAAAGCAAGTGTGCACAGAGCTCTCCGGGCTCAGGCATGCAGCGACAGGATCTGCAGGTGTTCCATGGCCTAAAGACTAGCTGCCTCTAACTGAAGCTTTCTCAGGTGTGCAATTAGAGAAATTAAAAAAGAATAATCACCAAGGGGATGTTTCGAAGAGAAAGTAAGCAAATCTCTGAAGTGTTTTGTGGGTATAATAAATAGGTATTTATGGATTTGTCTCATCTTGGGGCTCGCTAGAAGCTGCTGTAATGAGGAGTGTGATGTGTGTTAATTACTTCTAAAGGAAGCTTGAGCCAGGGTGTGGATGTGTCTTCCCACTCTCCCAGAGTTGCTTTGAAACCCTCTGTTCTTCCCAAGTCACCACCCAGCCTGCCTGCCCTGTCACATCCTCCAGGTGATCTCAGCTGCTTCTCTCAGCCCATGGAGCATTAGTGCCTTTGATTCATTCCTTCCAGTCTCAGCACCTAACTTTACTCATTTTTATCTCTTTTTCTCCCATGTATCAGGATTCCTCCATCTATGTTCTTGATCCAGTTTTTAACATTATTCCATTTTCCTCTTCATTTCTCCTTGCTCTTTTTGACCTCAACAAACCGACATGTTCTGTATACCTTCCTGCCCCCAGAGCTTTCCATGAACACCCATCTCCTGCCTTTTCTTCGTATTCACTTGCCTTCCTAACTCCCCACTTCACTGTAATCTCTGATGGCCTCAAAATGATCAAATTCTCTGGCCTCCTTCAGATCTGTATGTTATCTATCATTCCTTTCCTTCCTAAAATCTATGCAACCCGTGGCATTTTCAACATGCCTCCTCAAAATCCTCTCTCTCCTCTCCTAGCATAATTTATCCAGGTGCTCACCTTGGGCTGAGTTCTCTTTCTCTGCCTCTGATTGCCTGATGAAGATAAGGGTTGCTCACAACCCTCACATTCTATCCTAACCAAGTCTCCAGATGAATTAAACCAGAAATGCCTGGATTTCAGCAAACAGATCCCAGAAGTAGTAGGAAGGGCTCGAGAATTGTGGAGACTGAAAGGACTCAGGGCCTCTACCTCCTTCTATGGCTCCCTGTTATAACAGCCATAAGAAGACATCAATTAACCCCCAGACATACCACATTGCATGACTGAGTGAGTACCCAGAGGCACAGGAGAAATCAATAAATGATGTCTGAAAATATACAACCATCAACTGCAGTTGCCCAAAGCATCACATTAATCCAAGTTAGTTTACTGTTGCAGCTTACATAGGAGATTATAACTTCTCAAGTTTGGAAAGTTGAACCCTCTCTTTTTTGTTCACTACCTGTATGCATTCTATGATTTAAAAAGTCATACTAAACACTGGATCCTATGAATAAATTCATTCCAAAACAACATTCTGAGTGGGTACTGCATTCACCACTCATGCAAACCTCCCTTCCCAATCCCATCATATACAAGCCTTCGACAGAAGACCACTTTAAAAAAATAAGCTTTGGAAACCTGTTCCGAAAGCTGGTTGACTGATTTTTATTAAACCAAGCCAAAAAGAACAATAAATTCCTAAAATCTAGAAAACACCTTTGTCTTCAGAGGCTCGAAGTCAAAATCTCTTTGTAGGAAAGAATTCCTAGGGAGACCTCAAAATGAGTAATGACTCGCAGGGAAAGAAGCCAAAAATCAGAGCAACAAGAGCTCGAGGATTAATACCAATGTTCTGACTTACAACCAGAAAAGTACGGTTCCCTAGGGCAGACTCCAGAACTCAGGCGTGACAGGCTACAAGTGGCCAGTCCCCTGGGTGCCACCTGCAGGCAGGCTTCTGGCTCCAACCTGGGCTGCTGTGATCTACATAGGAAAGGGGCTGAGCAGAGTTCAAACTGGGATCTTGGGGTAGTATTTTTCTGACTACAAAGCAGTCCATAGAAGAAAATGTGAAAATAATTTTTACATATTATAAATAAGGATGAAAATAAAATCACCCTAGGAATGCCTTTCAGAGTCATTAACTACTAATACTGACATTTTTTTTTTTTAGTTTGTCTACACAACTTTACATATAAAGATTTTCATATTGGGGAGATTATATTGTGAGTATATAGCTTTTATTTTCTTTATGTTTTTACTCAATACCATTAGCATTTCTACCTGTCATTAGGGACTCTATAAACATATTTAAGGGCTACTTGATATTTCAGCATTGAGTAAACCGACCAAAATGTTTTCTTTCTTACACTTTGAACATTTACTTTCAATTTGTCATCAATTTCTAATTAAGTCTATGATAAAATCTTCACGCATAAATCTTGTCTGTACTGTGGACTTTTTCCTAAAGGACAATGTTGAAATAGTACAACTCACAACATCATTAGAGTTTATTTATATTTATTGAGCTCTGAATACCTATTAAGTACTGTACTAATTACTAGAAGTGCATAATCTCATCTGAAGAGATGAAGCAGACAATGTTCTTATCCTCATTTTACTAATGAGAAACTGAGGTTCTGAGAGTTTAAAAGTCCTTTGATCACATATGTCTTGTCCAGACTGACTCTGGCACATACACCTTTAACCACCACAGGAATGAAAAACAAGGCAGCATCTTTAATAGGTGTCACAAATTTCTTTCCAGAAAGTCTGTATAGATTTATATTTCCAAGAGCCATTCATGAGATTGTTTTGTCACATGTTTGCCAGGACCAAGACATTTAAAAATAGTTAAACAATCTTAACTAATTTGATTGGTGAAAATCAGCACTCCATTGTTTTTATTTGTGTGTTTTTTCATTATAAGTGGGTTGAACATTTAAAAAAGTCATTGATTCTTTCAAATAACAATATTAAAATGACTATGTACCAATAGAGTGTTCAGCAGGGGGTGAGGATGACCCTGAATACAGAACTGTAATTGAATTATTAATATGTGTGGCCAGTAATAATCCAGGGTATCAACCAGTGAGTTCTCCCTCACCCACCATGACGATCCTGCATTGAACCAGAAGTATGGGATCATCACATGCTGCTAGAGAAAGTTATCAAAGTCAGACCTACAAAGATACCAGATTTTAGGTAGGGGCCATTGCTCAGAGGTAGAACACTTGCCTAGCATGCATGATGCCCTGGCCTCAGGCCCCAGTACCACCAAAAAAGCAAGTAAAAAAAAATTATGCAGGTAAGGTAGAAGGGGGAACAAAACAAAAAGAAAAAAGAAAAGAAAACCCTAATGTACATTAGAATTAAAAGACCCAGGCCCTCCTTCATCAACATAACCATCACACTCTTCAACTCTCTATCCCAGACTAAAGGCCTTCCAGATGGAGAGGAAAAAGGAACAGAGATCATTCACTCTTGCCCTGTCTCCCCTCCCATGGTATAGGTTTGGAGACAGCCCAGTGGAGTATTTAAGAATACAGTGGTCAAGTGGAACTGAGCTGTGCTTCTTGCCTTAAAGAGGGCTATCTCTGGGGATGGCTCAGTAGTTACAGCATTTGCCCGGCATGTGCAAAGACATAAGATCAAACCCTAGCACCATGTACACAACAAAGTGTTGGAGCAATGAAAGCCACATGAAAAACTAAATAAAATTGATATTCTCTCTCTCTCTCCCTCTCTCTCTCTCTTTTTAAAGAGTGCTATCTCTGAATTACATTCATAGGTCTCAGTAGTAGAACACTTCCTTAGCACATGCAAGGCTAGAATAATAAATAAATAAATAAATAATATATAAAAATTATGTCCTGTATCACAAGGGTAATGAGATGGTGAAGGGAGATGGTGGGACAACAGGTTGGGCCACAATCAAACACATAGCAAACATAGACATATAAGAGTAGATGACACTGTTAAAACGTTCTATAGAATGCTACAGGGATGAGGATAGGGTGACATGGAAGTATATGAGAGAGGAACCAACTCAGTCTAGCAGACAGGGAAGACCTTCCAGGGGAAGCTGGGAGTGGGAGTTCTCTGCAAGAGGAATCTGGCAGGGATGAGAGGTTTGGAAAGAAGAGGGAAAGCTTAGATGAAAATACAGCAGTAGGGAATGCCTTCAAGGCATGGGGAAATCCCACAGCATGGATGACTCTGGGGAAAGGAGAAAAATCCCTGCATGGCAAGATCTAGAAGAACGCACAAAAGAACCCTTCAGGACCTGGCTGGGCCAGGTTTGGAAGATCTTAGTAAGTCAAGAAAAGAAGTCTGGATTTTATCCTAACAGCAATTAGGAATTTGTGTTTATCAGCTATTTGCTAAGGTTCTGTGTTTGTCTTGTAGATTTAAATGGGAAGTTGTATAAAGGGAGAAGACATTAAACCAAAGGAGAAAACCAATAATCCAAGAAAATTCTGACCTACAGCTGCTTCTCAACATGAAACCTTTGCTGGGGGAGGAGAATGGGGTCCCCACTGCTCTCTTCCCTCCTCCCCACCACTAGATCTACAGAAGCCCCTTCTCAGCAAATAGCTTGCCAGAGCTGAATAATTCTTACGAGGCTTGAGCTTGAACAGACAGCTGGAGAACACTAATGTAACACAAGTAAACGAAAACTGTTGTGATGGGGAATGGGGATCTCAAGATGAATTTGGGAAAGGAAGAAAAACGTGTGGTTTTTCTTCATGTCAGCTCCCAAAACTCCTTTAAAAAGGAAAACAGTAGAATTTGGCCAAATCAGTAGTACCTAGAAGGTAGCATCTACACAACTCTCAAATGAAAGAAAAAAGTATTGTAACAAATACTAGGAAACTGGAGAATTTAGAGGCCCATGAAAAGGTCAATGTAGGTGACATCAACTGGTTTTCATCCATTTCAAGTCAGGAGAAAAAAAGGTGCTATCCAGCTGTGTGTGATGAATTTCAGCTGCCTTCTCAGTTACAATTTGAGATGATGAAGAGAGAAATATCCCATGGCCAGCCAAATGTATTAGTTATACAATCTAAACATAATTAAGAGGTGGTAAGCCTTTCGTGGGCGCGGGGCGGCAAGATGGCGGTGCAAATATCTAAGAAGAGGAAGTCTGCTGCTGATGGTATCTTCAAAGATGAACTAAACGAGTTTCTCATTCGGGAGCTGGCTGAAGATGGCTACTCTGGAGTTGAGGTCCGAGTTACACCAACCAGGACAGAAATCATTATCTTAGCTACCAGGACACAGAATGTTCTTGGTGAGAAGGGGCGGCAGATCCGGGAATTGACTGCAGTCATTCAGAAGAGATTTGGTAGTGTAGAGCTTTATGCTGAAAAGGTGGCCACAAGAGGTGTGTGTGCCATTGCCCAGGCAGAGTTACTGCTATACAAACTGCTAGGAGGGCTGAACCCTGTTATCTACTATGTTGATATCGCTGTACACCATGCACTGCTCAGTCTGGGTGTGCTGGGCATCAAAGTGAAGATCATGCTGCCCTGGGACCCAAGCGGTAAGACTGGCCTTAAGAAGCCTCTGCCTGACCATGTGAGCATTGTAAAACCCCAAGATGAGATCCTGCCCACCACCCCCATCTCAGAACAGAAGAGTGGGAAGCCAGAGCCTCCTGCTATCCCTTAGCCAATCCCTACAGCATAACAGGGTCTTCTTGACAGCTATTTGTGGAGTCTGGATATTGCTCTGTAAAGACCTTTAATAAAATATTGTTTAAAAAAAAAAAAAAAAGGTGGTAAGAGCCCTGACTCCAGGCGCTGCAGGTGGAGTGGTGCCAGTGACAGCTGATACCAGTCGCTTCATAATGTGGCCATATTTGCTCAGAACTAAGCTGATTTGGAAACAACCCCTGAATTTTTTTCTTGGTAGGTGGTAACCATTTGACAGACCCTAATTCAGACCCTTGTAGGACCATGCTGTAATAACACATCCATCAGAAATTCTTTCCTTAAAAGGGCAGTACTCTCAGAAAGGCCAACAAACCCCAGAATGAATTCCCCTGTAGACTCCTCACTTCACCTTCCATTTCTATTCCTGCCCAAAGGACACACTGAAGGAAGTTCATGCCATTGCTGCTTAACCTGTACCAGGACTACAGTTACTAAAATAGGGGAAGTGGGTTTCCAACCCCACTGATCTAGCAGCATTTGCACAGATTAGTATCCCATGCTAAAAGCCCCATCTGTGCAGTGAGGCATCCACATCTGATCTTACTGTCTGTAATCAAAAAACAGGAGGTTGACCTCACATATGCCTAAATGGTGAGCATGTACCCATTAATTGTTTAAGAACAGTGCCAGTTCTGGAGACTCTCAGATTCCTCCCATGGACATTTAGTAAGTAAATTCTCACTTGTCACTATTGCAATTACAATGACGAGTCTTTAAGCAATTTAGCGAGACCCTGTCTCAAAATATTAAAATAAGTGTTGGGGATGTGGCTCCGTGGTAAAGCCCCTCTGGGTTCAATCTCTAGTACATACATACAAACATAAATAAATCAGACTCCTTAAGGGTGACAAGGAAAGAAGAGAGACCCAGGATACATTTATATTTAGCCTGGTTCATGTTCTGGTGCGTCGTAAGCATCAGTGTGTTGTTGGGGGGAGGTAGATGGAATTCCAGTTGTTTGTGTATGTGTCTCCTTGTTAACAAATGCAGTAACTCACACTTTAAACAAGCAAATTAATGAACCCATTATGAGAAAGCCTGGAAATGCAGTACTAGCTCTAGATAAAATAAATATAGTTCTTGTTTTAAGCAGCAGAATATTCAATTTGATTTCTAAATCTGAGCAGCATGCAGACATGCTCAAAATTTCAGCAGATAAAAAATTAATATTTTGACTCAGCAGCTGTAACATCCCCTAATATGTCACCCTGCAGCTGTGAGGAAATTGTATGTGGTCATCACTGTGTGATGCTTTCTTCAAATCACAAAGGCTCTGCTTCGAGGATCAGTGAAGATTACCCACAATCATGATGGATGGAAGCACACAGCAGTGAAATGACTTATTTCAGGTCTTTGGAGCAAAGTCAAAAAAGCTTGAAGATATTACAGTAAATGTGTACTGTTGGAACGATAGCTTTGGATGTTGGTTTTATGGGGCAATGACTCCTTAGCTGATAAATAATGACCTATAAAGATAAAGTTAGACACACAGTGAGATTTTTAGAGATGTCCTGTCAGTCGATTAGGTTCCTGATGCAACTACATTCTGTGCATTTGGAAGTGGTTAAAATAATCAGCACTTGTAGCTGTTCTTCAGTAGGTGAAAAGAAATGCTTTCATGCTGATACTCACTGCCTTTTATAGGGTGTAGCATTTGGATTTTGATAAACCCTTTAAAAGAGATGGGATTCAACTTGTGAGATAAGTACAGAAGGGATCCAAAAATAACGTGGATGGCAGAAGAGAAAGCAGCGGCCATCTCTTTCCTTTTCATCATTGCTTTGGGCTCAGCTCACCCATAAGCTCTTAGAAAGTATGTGTTCTTTTTCTTAGAGACTATGGATTAGTACAAAAACCATCAAACAAAGAAAACAAAACCAGTCGGCCATGCAAGCAAACAAAACTTCCTCCTTTCAGTGCCTATGGCCATTGCTTTACTCTTAACAAACCCGCAAATAAAAACCACCACAATACACTGACCTTAATGTGATGGGACAGTGATTTCTACCCAGTGTGGACAAACTCACCAATGCATTAGGAAGGCTGCAATAGGAGCTGAGGACACAGACAATTTGAAGAAGGGAACAGGAGGATGTGGCAAGTGGCAATGTTAAATATAATAGCAAAGCTCTCAGTTTCGGGGGCAGCTCGCATCACTAACAAATGAGTACACTCCCACTCATGTATCTTGACCTTGTGTCCAATTTATGTTGCACTTAATTTAACTTCAGAATAGAAAATGGTTCACTTCAATGAACATTTAGCAAGTCAGCGGGGTACAAGGTATCTGGAAGATTCTACCAGAGTGAGACTCAGAAACTTACCTCGAGATGCTCATGCAGGAATGACAAGAAAGCCACTCTTAAAATGCTCCAAGTGTCAAAGGAGGACCAAAGAGCATTTATTCAAAGTGAGGAAGAGGACCTTGAACTTTGGTTCTTGTCTAATACATGCAAATGATATTGAGGACATTCTCATTTTGAGGAGAACATATAGCATAAGTGTACACAGGAGTGGGGCAGTGTGGAGTGAGGGAGAGAATTAGCATGCACAGAGCTCTGGACCAAGAGAGACCAGGGACCTTGGAAATCAGGGTGAGAAATTTACAGCTCATGTGGTAGTGGATGAAAAGCCATCAAGAAGTTTTGAGCATAAGTGTTTCATAAATCAAAGCTGATATTCAAAAAGAGTTACCCACATCTTGGGATACTTTTAATAAGGAATAACTTTTAGGGGGCAAAATCAGGCTGTTTTCTGGGAAAGATGAGCTTGGAGTTTTGTAGTCGAAATAGAGACAAGTGAATACATCCTAGAGCCATGGCACAGGTACAATCTGCAAACTATGACAGTGATTCAAATGTGGAATAAGTGCAACAGTATTGAACTGTACTGATTAAAGAATCTACAGTGAGTGGAAGAAAAAGGAGAGGAAAGAAAAAGACTTGCAGGGTTGCATGGTAATGAAGAGGGAGGGTTTTCTTTGGAACTTTTTCCCTACAGAAATTCTGTGGTTAAGATCTCCAGCAGGTGGAGGGAAATGAGGACCTGGACATGATCATTACATACACTTAGACAAGAATCCAAGGAAAAAGTAGAAATGATGATTAAAGTTGTTCTAGAAGACAAGAGATGGAAGAAGAATGAGGAAGATAAAAAAGGAAAGGAGGGAGAGGAAATGTGTGATCAGGAGAGAAAATAAATGATTGGAGGAATCAGCTCATGAAGAGAATGAGCAGAGGCTGTGCGTCACAGGTGGAGGGCAAGAGAGCTCCTCTCTCAAAAGGAGGGGAAGGAGGAGATATTGAGGAGAAAAGGTGATTTTGTTTGCTTCATAAGATGATGTTACGCCTTTAAATGAGAAAAGAAAGCAGAGTTGTGGACGGAAAATGAGTAAAGGAATCCACTGAGGTTTGAGAGGAGGGAGCGTGGAGGGTATATGGGAAGACCACGGTGCGCAAGCTCACAAAGCTTCAGAAAGAGGTAAACAGATGACCAAGAAGCAGAGAGGGCCTGAATGAAACAAGATCATGCAGTGAGGCCAAGGACACAGCAGTCACAAGGGTGGCTTCTGAAGTGGCACTGCCTGGGTACTGCTTAATGGCTGTAAAGCTTGGGCAGATGGGTTCCTATCACTAATCCCAGCCTCTTGTCCTGTAAAATGGAAATGCAGCAGCGCTAACCTCCCAGGATTGCAGTAAGGAGTACAAGAGATAATGTAAGTATAGAAACAGCACACAGTAAGTACTCAATAAACATTTATTCTTTATCTGTATTGGGCCCAATCAGAGCTGACATTAATACTAATGATCACTGTATTGGTCAGCTTTTCAAAACTGTGGCAAAAATACCTGACAAGAACAACTTGGAGGAGGAAAAGTTTACTTTGAGCTCACAGTTTCAGAAATTCAGCCCATGGTCAGCCTACTCCATTGCTCTGGGCCCAAGGTGAAGCAGAACATCATGGTGGAAGGCCATGACAGAAAGAAGCTGCTCACATCATGGCAACCAGAAATGAGAGAGAAAGGTAGAGGATGGGGCTGCAGGGAAGATGAACACTTCCAGGGCATGCTCCCAGTGACCACGTGCCTCCAGCTTCACGGCCTCTGCCTGCAGTTACTGCCCAGTTAGTTCATTCCGACTAGGATAGACTAATAAGATTACAATTCTCACAATTTGATCATTTCACCTCTGAATATTCCTGTATCAACACAGGAGCTTTTAGGGGACACCTCATATTCAAATCAGAACTATCAGGCCTGCAATTAAGTCACTGTTTTTGTCCACCACAAGTAAACCACAGACATTTACATATGTGTAAAGAAAGTAAGGTGTGTAGCCTTAGAGCTCTACTGCCTTTGGTATTGAAGAGGATAACCGGGGTTTAAATCCAGCTGTGTTCCACAAACA